>JAYMSV010001391.1:0-12951 GCA_036897745.1 Erodium moschatum | reverse complement strand
TTGATAATAGTTGATATTCTTGGTGTTCAATACAATGAGAGCATCCCTTTATATAGGGATTAACTCTATACGAAATAGGAAATACTAATACTAAACAACACAGGAAACCTAACTTAAATAGGAATAGGAAATACTTATAATTGGAAATAAACTAAACTCTAACAACAGACAACATGTTTTCTAAACATAATGGAATGGAATAATACCATTACTGTGAGAAAGCTTTTCTAGCGGTAATGGAACAAAACTATCATTCTAGGAAAAAAAATATTTCACACACCATTTGAGCTATTCGTGGTAGCCACTCCTAGCTGTACCACGAACAGGAATAATGGAAAGGAATGATATTCATGGTTCTACCAAACATAGCCTTAGGTTTGTGTTTGGTAAATCAGCTAGATGTTTATACCAAAAAAATATAATATATTCAGCTTCTAGTAAGCGAGAGGAAAACTGAAAATCAGCTCCATATGTTGGAAGATGCTGACTTATAAGATTACTACGCAATGCCTAGTACAGACGTCGAAATTTTGTAAGTTTGTTGGTTGATTAGCTAGCAGTTTCTCATGATACCCAAATATAGCCATAAAACATTAGCTTTTTCCGTCAATGCAAGATTATGAGATGGTTTTCATTCACTCTCGTATGTAGCCATGAAGCACATGCCTTCTTCTGTCAATGCAAATTTATAAGATGGTTTTTCTTCCTTTGTAATCCGGCTGGAGTTATTTATTCCCTCCTTGGAAATTGGTTCTTTTTTTTAATGAATTATCCCTTTGTTGAACAAAAAAATATGAATACATGCGGAGGGTAATATCAGGCAGTTTAATTTGAGTATCTGCTTGAATGTACGGCCACTAGTAAACAATTGTTTACAAGTATTTTTCAGTTATATGTAATCTGGAAATCTTCTATTCTCTTCACAGGCAGAACTACAGATGCAGGATCTTAAAAATGTTGTGGTGCATAATTTGTCGGTATGTTTTGCAATTTCAATTGTTTTCCATATTCCAACTCATGAAGTCCATTGTGTCTTACAACACTACGTGAAGTTTGTTCAAACATCAACTCCAATATGTCATACTGGTTGAACATATTTTGCTATTGTTACCATATCACTGACATTGGTAAATAATGCCAATGCAATGCCATCCGTTCACATTGTTACTGATTTATTTGATGCTCTTATTTTTGCTTACTTCTTCACAATAGTGGGATTTATTTTTGTGTGGCCTTGCAGCCAGGAATGGTCACCACTGATCTTCTCATGTCTGGTGCTAATACGAAACAGGTTGAAAAGCATCAGTTTCTTCGTGTCTTCTTTGTGGTTCAGTTTCTGATAACTAAATGAGAAAACATTTTGTTTAATGCAGGCAAAGTTTTTCATAAATGTTTTGGCAGAGCCAGCTGACGTGGTAATGTTTCCCTACCTGAAGTGGTGATACAGAAGATGCTTATGTGGTATTTCTGTTCGTAAGCATTAGACGTTTAGATTATACATGTGGCCATTCACAAGCCATTCATCATCCATTTAGGGGTGCGGATGATTCGGTTAACTGGACCGAGAGGCCCGGTTGTTCCATTATCAATACTGATACTGATGAAAATTTTGGTTTTTGGCCAATTGGTTCCGGTGGAATTTTGGTTTTAAAAGAAATAACCGAGGTAGTGAGAATGAGGAGGAGTGGTAGAAGTGAAGGACAAAGCGGTGGTGGTGAGGCGGTGTGGCGAAGTCGTGGTGAGGCGGAGATCCCGATATGGATATGAGGGAGTTAGACACGGACTGCTCTTCTACCGATTGGGCGGTAGGAAGCGAAGTGCTGGTGGTAAGGTGGGGTGGCGAAGTCGTGGTGAGGTGGAGATCCCGGTACGGAGATGAGGGAGTTAGAAACCGACAGCTCTTCTACTGATTGGGCGGTAGGAAGCAGGTCAAAGGAGTCCTTAGGAGGTGACGCAAAGTTTCAAATCCACCACCGCCACGCCGCAGTAAGCTTTCAATCTGCCATCGAGTACCAAGATTGACAATGTCGAAGAAAGATGACCTCGTGGATGACGACACCAAAGAAAGAAGTCAGATCCGCAATGGCGATTCTGAGGCTGACTTGAGAGAGAAGGAAAGTAAGGTGTAAGGTTAGAGTTAGGGGGGAGTTAATACTTGATTGGATTAGGGTGGGATGTAACTTGATAGGGTTACGGTGGGCTGAAATTGGATATAGGCTGAGTTGGTGAGCTGAGGATTGGCGAGCTAACTTAGTTGAAATAGGCGGGGTTGAGCCCAAGTATTCTGGCTTGGTTAATTTTGGTTAACCGTTTGTTATGAATCCTAAGAACCAGACCTTGAACCAAGCACTGGTTTTTAACTGGTTGGTCCCGATTCTGTGTCTAAATCCTTCGGCTCGGTTATCTCGTTTTTTTGGTTTTCATTATTTTTTGCCCACTCCTACATCCATCAATAGTATAATATCATGGTTGATAAGTACCAAGTATGTGAATATATATATCAGAAGTCAGTTAGGACCCGTGTCATCTAAGAATGTAGTTGCAACCAGATAGTATGCATAAGTGTTTAGAAAGAGAATATAAAATAACTGCTGGAAAGAGATCACTAATATCTCTCCATTATGCTCTCTATATTTGAGCTAATGTAAGGAGTAATTTGCATTCACATCAGTGTAGGGAGTTATTTTTGCAGTTGGTTTCCAATCATGCTCCATATATTTGAGTTAGATAGATTATTATAATTGTATTTTTTATTTTTTGAATTATAAAAAATATTATTATACGAAAAGAAAGATAAAATGAGATGGGTAATATAAGAGGACATGAATAGGGAGTTCCCTACATGTAAGGAGGTAGAAATTGAAAAATAATGTAGGGAGTGAAATGGAGCCCTGTTTTTCAAAATTTTGATTCCCTATAATAACTTTTTAGCTAGTATAGGGAGTGCATTGGAGATTCCCTAAGTGAGCAAAGTATTTTCAATGTCTATGGACAACTGGTATAATTATTATGATCTCTGTTCATCTGTGTTATGACATTTACAGGTTGCAGAGTACCTAGTGCCAAACATCAGATCCATCCCAGCCAGCGGGTCAATGAAACCCACCTACATCCGTTTCCTTACAGGACTGAAAGCGTATTCCCAGATATTTTCAGTAAGAAGTTTAAGAAAGATGGCAACTTCCTCTTTCTGTTTTCTTCTAGAAGAATTCTGTTGTTTATCTGTATAAGTAATTTAATGGCTCCATCTTTATATTGTTAGTTGTAACCTTCTGTCCTTCGTTTGCAGAGATTTGCTTTTGGTGCTAGAAGAAACAGATACGTGCTTGAAGATTGAAAATGGTACGCGTTTTAGTCATGAAATACAACATGTAAAAAGAGAATAGAAATAGGATCTTTCATCATGCATGTGGTAAACGATTCAAGTAAATTTCGATCTGTATATCAATGAAGTTTGCCAGAACTGTCATTATTCATCTAACCATGTAAACCTTCATCTCCAAGAGGAAGAACCTAACATAAGAACATATCCCCATCACTCGAACTCGTTGCATTTTGTCACCCGCAAATTTACGGAGAGGTTGTTTTCATGTTCAAACCTAAGTATGTCCTGATGTCCCCATAACACTTATTGCTCCTTATGAAATACATTGTATGATTACATGTATGAACTGTTTTGATTCCCGGTGGAATCATGGTTCAAGTGTTAAAGAGAATCACTTCAAAGAGTTGGACAAGGCAAGGGCTTTGGTTTGTGAGTCCAGATTGACCGTTGTATCTGCACAAAGGATTGCTAAGGAGAATCACTCCACTGGTGTGATTAGTACCGGTCCGAGCACCAAACGAATGGAGAGGTAATGGTTTCTGGTTGTGAGAACAGTTTGCAAGGAATTGTGGCTGCCGTACTTATCCAAGGTTCAAGACAAGTATTTGTTTGTAACTTGCCCTTTGATTCATCGGATAATTGTTTCCGTCCAGATCTTGAAGCGTTCGGATAGAGGGGACATTATTTCGGCTCCGTCAAGTTCTCCTCGTCGGAAGCAGCTCAACAGACAGTACAAAGTTTGCGCGGTTTCAAGATGAATGGGTATTTGTTATAGGTTGCCATTGCCCGGAAAAGGGTGTTGTCAAAACCATGGTTTCAGGTAAGGCAAGGCCCAAAGTTGCCTCCAAGTTGCTTCCTCTGTGAGTTACGTTGGAAAGGAGAAGTCCCTGCAACACGGACCAACTACGATCGTGATCTGATGGTTGATTTTTTTGCCAGCGGTATTGTCCAGAAGATTTTCACGAATCAGGGTGTCATTGGAGAGATCTCAGGGATTGGATTTGGTTTCAAATTCAAACTCCAGTTTTTGGTTTGTGGTTGGTTAAGGGACGGATATTGCTATTCTTGATGAGTTGGTCCCGGATCGCACGTAGGCTGTTACGCATACGAGGGAGACAGTGCATTGGCGGAGGTCGGACCGGTTGCAGCTCAAGGTCTGATGCACCTACAGTTCGGGACATTGCAGTTAAGGGTGTGGCTCCTTCACAATGTGTGGTAATAAGGTCCTTGCTTCGTTAGGTGTTGTGCCAGATATGCATAAGGTTGTAAGTAGTTCTAATGTGGATGTTCCGGTAGTGGTTGTGTCTGCTTCCGAGGTTTTGGGTGTCTCGATCTCGGGTCGTTCAACGCTTGATACGGTGCCTGATCCTTTATGTCGTACAACCCATGACCTGGCTTATTTGGACAGGCAATCTTTGACCAAGGGGCAGCCACGACACCTCTTGCAGGCAACCCTATTCCTGTAGTGGTTCCGATTGTCATGGGTGATCTTATCAATTTTCCCGCTTCTTCAGAAGAAGAAAGTGCAGCGGTGATCGAGGTCGTGGAGGAAGTGGTAGCTCCGGTGGTGGGTGTTATCGTGAACACTGAGGAGCCAAGGCAGTAAGTGTTTGGTGCAGATCAGACGTTGTTGGTTCCGACTTCCTCCCTTAAACTTTGCAAGGTCTTTGATCATGACTTCCCTACTTTTTCGCTCGGCACCGTAAAGAAATTTAAAAGGAAAAGAAGGAAGAAACCTCTGCAACCATTTGTAATGAAAATTGGATCACAAACCCTTCAGGGCGACAGTGACATTCTCGCAGTTCAGCATATGCATGAGGTTTGGAGACAGTTTGTCACTTCAGGTTCCAAGGCTTTAGTGGGCTGAGGACGCAGTTTTGTCCTTCCCTTCGCCGTGAGGTTTTGGGCGATTGTTTTGTAGGTTTTTTTTTCTGGTTTAGGTGTTTCTTTATTTCAGTTGTTTGTTTGAGGTCGGTTTTTGCCCTGCTGCGGTAGGGCTTCTTTGGAGGTACCTAAAGATAGCCTTTCTGACAGTCCTGTCATTTTTTCTCCAAAACCAATTGGGATAAAAAGATTTTTAACAAAACCATCTTCTACCAAAAACAAAAGTGTGGACCACGTTTTTTATGCCATCATCTACCTCCCATGGAATATCATACATGTGTTATACGATCCTTAATTTCTCTTATGCTGCATAGCTAATATAAAAGCATGCTCAACGCAAGGCATTCAGTTTGGATGAATTGTGAGCTTCATATATTTTGTTTGGGTGAATCTATAATGTTTAGGTGAAATTGGGGGAAGAAATCGTGCGGGCAATTTTGCGATTTGCCCAATGTTGGGCAAAGCCCAAATAGATTCAAGTGTTTGGCTAATGGTAGGGCATCACGTGGCCCATTTTGTTTTCTAAAAAAACCGCGGAAATATGATGGCTATCTGATTAAAAATGTATTTTTTTAGTACAAAAAAACATCTATAAAACCATTATAATCGCTCTTTAACTTCATATAATTGACAACAACACTCCAAAAATATGTAGTTTAATTTTTTCGCACCTTATGGCTTTGAACCACCAAGAAGTTAAGAAATGCACGTCAAATGTACGTTCAATTGTAAGGAAATATCATGAGTACACTAACGTGCTTGGATAGAATAATTCAGACAGCTGTTTGAAGGGAAAGTTCGTCACGCAAGCGCAACACACTGATTTCAAAACATATAAATAGAGGTTGCGAGAAAGGAGATGCTTGTCTCACGCCAATTACTTCTCAACCCATGTGATGTACTTGGAAAACAATTTCTTCATCGATTCCGATTGAGGATGGACTTCTTTCTTCGTATGTTGTGGAGTTTGGTGGAGCACAACAATTATTTTTGTAAAGTTCTTGATGCCCTCAGTAAGGCTGATTTTTTCCCTACCAAAAATGCACAATAACTGCTCGGTTGCTTTGCTATGAGTTCGCAACCGGTTCTATTGATGAATAATTACGAATGGGAGAAAGCATGACCTTGAAATGCTTAATAAACTATTGTTAGGGTGTTATCAATGTATTTGGAATTGTATCCACCTATCTATGAATGCAACATGAGGGAGATGTTCGCCACATGTTACAATGCATCACGGGGCTTCCTCGGGATGCTAGAGAGCTTTGATTGCATGCATTGGGAGTGGAAGAATAATCCAGTGGCATAAAAAGAGAAATATCAAAGTGAAAGTCATTCTGAACCGACTACCATACTCGAAGTTGTTGCATCATAAAACATTTGGATATGACATGTGTTTTCCAATGTCTCAAGCTCGAACAACGTTATCAACATATTCTATCAATCAACATTTTTCACATAAGCTATCCAAGGCCATCAATCACGATGCGCCATATATTGAAGGGTAACGATTACACTGCTCATTACTATTTAACTGATGATATTTATCATTCTTGGGATGTATTAAGTTATTTGCTAAACGTCGAGAGGCGGTAAGTAAGGATATTATATGAGCATTTGAGGATCTACAAGCTTGTTTTCGTATCCCTGTCATCTCAGGCCGAGTGTGGGGTGAGTTATCACTCATACAATTCATGCATGTGTGTATCATCATGCATAACATATTGTCGAGGGTGAACGACACACATAAAAAAGTATATTAAACCATTAGATGATGAGGTGACACCGACACCAATAATCCACTATGGACATCCTCCAAATTTGAGTAGAATAGTAGAAGACAATGAAAGGATCCGAAACTGTGGGACTTGTCAAACCTTTAAACCTCATCCAATATATTTTGAGTAAATTTGGGTATGATTAGGTTTTTATAATTTCCATTTCATATTTCAATTATGTAATTTTCATTTTTGTATTTTAATTATGTAATTTCCATTTCATATTTCAATAATGTAATTTTTCTTTCATTATGAAATTTTCATTTTGCATTTCAAATTACGTAGTATGATTGTATATATCTTGTAGGCTAAACACACGTTGAGATGAAAACAATATTAAAATATTTTTTTATCAGCAATTTTTATTTTATAAACCAAGCCTTTGGAATAAAGGACAAGACTAAGGGGAGACCCCTCAAATAGTGACTTACAAACAAAGGATACCCTTTCAAAGGATCCTAGTGCAAATAGTTGCCGTGCAAGTTACCTGAACCAATGCAATTAAGCATGCTAAACCAAACCTAAATAAAAAAAACAATAATACAATTAGGAAATAACCAAACTTCACCATCAGATAATCTAATAAACTCCCAATATCCCAAACAAACAACCAAAAGTATCTTGTAAAGTCTTGAGAGATGAAGGAACCAAATGTAGCAGCCAAAAGAAGTGCACCATTAAGCAACACTGAGGCAGAGCTCCTTTGACATGAAGTAGCTCAGATCTTGTAGTCCACCAAACTGAAACAAAGCTACTGTATAGAGATTGCCTAACCAAAACAACAGGTTAAATCCAAAATCAAAACCAACTACAAAACCAACCACCCATTGGATTTGAGAAAGGACCAAGCTCCGAGACATCTAGACCTACTGAAAAACCTTCCAAGAACTGACATAAAACCACTCTTAAGCAAGAAGCCAACCCCTAAAAATCAACTACTGCCCATACACAAAGCAGGGACTAAAACCTGCACCACAAGAAGACCACCAACAACAAAACCTTACCAAAGCTCACCATCACTCCCCAAACCACCCAAACCCTGCCCAAAAAAAGAACCACCTTAATGAAAAAGGTTAGTTCCAACCTTTCAAATATTAAGCAGTTCCCAAAATCAGAAGCAAGAAAACAGGAAATGATATGTCAAACCAAGAACTTAAACTTTGCCCACAATAGCTGATAAGATTCATTTTGGATGTGCTAACAAAGAGTATCCTCATGGAGAGGAAAGAACTTTGGTAGGGATTGCTAACGAAATGGGATCAATCTGATTTTCTTCCCCCACTTTTTCTAGATCACAAAACTCATCTTCAGAATGAGTCTTAAGGTCCACTGCCTGATTTAGTTCATTCTCCAGGTTATCAAATTGCGCAACCACTAATTCATCAGCAATATAAGCCTTCAAACCCAAGGCCTTACAATAATCTCAAGTCCTAGCTCCCCCTTGTTTATATAAATTGTTATTCTTCTTGACTTTCACCACTGAAGAAGAAGAAGCAGCTGCAGAATTAATATGACTGACTTTTGCTTTTCACCTAGTGTTGTATGCTACAGATGTAGTAAAAACTCTACTATTCCTCTTGAAAGAAGGGCCTTTCAAAATTGGAGAAGGGTTGAGATTGTTAGTCTCTAAAGAGGGAGAATTGAAATTAATTGTTCCCTCCAAAACTGAATTTTTGAAAGAATGTGTCTGCAGGTTGGACCCCAGTTTTGCAATTGGAGGAGTATTATCCCCTCCTTCATTAATGCATGCAACTTCCCATAACCCATTTTGTTCTTGCGGGTCCACATTTGTCCCATCCTCCACATTAGTCACATCCTCAACATTTAATAAGGAAGGTGTTTCCTCTCCCAAAGAATTAGTATGAATAGTATCAACAACAACTGTAGCAATTTCCTGAGATGAATTTTCAGCTATTAATGCATCCTTAAAGAAATGAGACAAGGAAGTATTAAACTCCAAAACTTGAGTAGCTAAAGGATTCCTCTTCATTAATAAGGGAAAATCAGATTCTTTTGACTCTAAACAGATTTCAGGGTTAATATTAATGTGAGGAGAGATAGAACCTATCTTGAGATCAACATTCTCCTGAACCTTTGCATTAATTCCCAGAGCTGAAGGAGCAATTGTGTTGACAGTCCCAGTATATAAAGAAGCAAATTCACTGGAGAGAGTTGTCACTATCCTTTTCCAAAGAAGAAGATGTTGATGTCTTTGAAAAGCAAGGAACAGAGATAAATGTCACCATAGATAAATCAATAGAACATACCATAACATTATACTCCTGATCTTCTAGTTGTAGAGAAGATTCTTTGTAAACTTTTAAATATTCCTGAGAATGAAGAAGTACATAGGTTGCATCTAGATACACACCTGAAGTTGAGAGAAGATGAGTGAACACCATGGTTCCAAGATTATCAGTCACTGCAACAAAAGTTTCATCACACCAATCCAAGATTGGTATTCCATAAAGTGCTACCCAAGTAAATTTTCCCCCATAATGACACAGTTTTGATTTATCCTTGACCACAATCATCCAAGGTTTTAACCAAGCAACTTCCTCTTTCAATGCTTCATTCTCCACTTCTGGATTAGGAAAGTAAATTAAAGCCACCCTGTTACCCAGAGATTTGATCAGAATTTCAGTTCCTCTCTCAACCCTGAACTCTTCCATAATTGCTTCAACTGTCAAGTTATTGTACAAAATAGCCAGATGTCCTCTTTCAAGCAACAACCTATTAGCCTCCACAATTTTCCCTTTTGCATGAGGATTCGACCGAACCTTTGAATCAACCTATTTCTTCCTCTAGGTAAGAAATGAAGCTCTCTTTTCCTTGGTCCTCCCTCTTCTCCACGCCTTTACCACGAAAAGCCTGAACCCTTTTAAGACATACCCATTGAATATCTGAATAGCTCTATCAAAACCCTCTTTGGTTTTAAAACCGATGAACCCAAACCACTTCCCTCTTGAATTGGGTCTTTGAGGAGCCTCGACCTTTGATATCTCTCCACATTCTTGAAAGAGATTTTGAAGCCATGCAGAACACGTATTAGGAGGAAGATTACGAGCAAAGATCCAAAACCCTTCTCCTGAATTAAGAACTCCCTCCGACGCATTTCTCGTACCCAAGCACCGTTTCCTGTTTTCCACCACACCTTTCAAACGTCTCCATTCTCCATCAGGTACTTTAGTATAATCTCCCACTCCTTGTTCATCCGAGTTAGACTATCTTCGAACACGATGTTCAAAACCAGGAGGTGGTCCGATCGATGACGATGACACCATACCTAAATCCTTCCACTCCTTCAACTGGATTGTATCCCAACAAAACCTTACGCCATCGGATCGGACGGAGAATATCGGTTTGAAAATTGGAGCAGGAAACGGCTAGGGATTTCAAAATCGTAGAGAGTGGCGCGTGGCTCGACGTGTTGTTTAGTTACACAATTATATGTATCAAAACGTTTGATATATTAAAATATTTATTAATCGACCTTATGTTACACCCAGGGTGGATATATTAAAATATTTATTAATCGACCTTATGTTACCCCAGGGTGGTTTGACTAAAATGTACGGTGTTTTATTTATAAAGTCAACATCTACCAACTTTACATTTCATGCGTCCATTTGTCAAATGAATTAGTTCTCATGGTTCTTAGTTTCAGATGTTGTTTTTAATGGATTTTCACTCCACAACCAAGCATGTGAGTTGTTAGACTAATCGTCAAGCTCGCTCTCCAATGTACTAATCGACAAAAACGGTTGACAACGTAAATGGTTTGACGGTCAGCGAAATCCGTGACAGGGTAATCACTTGTCCAACCACAGTTTGCGCTGTTGTGAAACAAATCGTCTCAGTCAAGTTATAGTGGTCTAAATTGGAACGAAGTTGATGCCTGATTTGGAATAAGACACGTGAATTAGAACTATTTTGGTGCCTTTTCTCCTTATCTGCCCAAATTCCCGGTAACTCTAATTTCATTTCTGTTTTGACAAACTATTCAAACACATCTTCTGATCTTCACCACTATAAAAGAGTGTTTTTATTTTCTATAGTTTTAGCCATTTATGCCAACAATAGAGGTTGACTACTCAGAATTGAGAGAGAACAAATAAAAAGGCTTCATTGCATAGCCAGGATAGTAACCATTCAGATGATATGTAATCATCAATATTATGTAGGCGATAAGTCCTAATATTGAAACAATGCTTGAACTTGTCAGAAAATTATAACCTTAACAATAAAAACCGTGGAGCCTTATTCTCATCAATAAATAGTGTAAACATGATCTTGTAAATCAATCTTGAATTTGTTACATGTTTGAACATAACTTAAATATTAAAATGATAAGAGCATGGCGCAACAGGAAAAGGCCTCTTGTTTAATTTGTTTCGGGCCGAAATTTGTTTTTATTACTTTGAGAACAACCTTCTTAAACTGATCTTGTTAAATGCTACTTGTATAGAGCACAAGCAACACCCCAGTAATATCCCAATTAGGGACCTTTCCTCTTATCAGCTCTGTCCGGATTCGTGTAACATGTCGACGACTCCTCACTTTGAGAAGATGCCAGCGTTCAATGTGATTGGCGTAGCTAATAGTTCAATCTTTGCCTACACTGTTAGTATGAGCCTCAGGTAGGCATGGATCACGAGGGTAGATCTCCTTGACTTAGAAGCATGGGCCTTTATGGTATCTTCGTGTGATGGAATCGTGACTACATATCAGAGATTGTAGGGAAGCTCGGTATGTTGGTTGCCATCCACCCTTGCTCTTTGTCAGCGATTTAGCCGTCAAGAGTTTTGGCTCTTGTTCATGTGCTAGATGTCACAACTGGTAGATGGGTGATCACTACTAAAGGCTCGAGTCTCTGTGTGGATGTGCTTCTTGAACCCGCTCATCTGGATATCCGGTCTTACCTCCCCCTTTATGGGTTAGTAGATTTGTGGAATAAGTCTTGCAGGAGGGGTAGCACCACATATACAACTTCAAGAGGGAGCCCCAACACCCTTCAATTTCTTGTTTCACAGGGTACTCCGATAGAGCAGGTTATCCCTAGGTCTATCCATTCGATAGTTGCTGAGGGATTTTTGGGGCCTAAGGGAAACAAGTCGGACATGTGGGTCGATCTGGCCTCAGACACTAACGAGTCGGACTCGGTCACTGTTATGGGTCTGTACGAGGGGCTTGATCGGGCACTCATTCCTCTCTCAGATCGTTCTTCACCACTACTCCAAGTCGACTTTGGTGGTTCCCTCCATCAACCGGGTGTCTTTTCAGGGTTTGGCTCGCCTATGACTGATGAACGTACGAGTAAGAGTATCACCCACACCATGGATAGATTTGCTGAAAGCTTAGGGGTCCGCTACAAGGTCTCGGCTGAGGAGGGCTTAAATAAGATTGAGGCGGTGTTGAGTGTGCACTATAGTAGTGGGGTTTCTAGCCTTATCGGGGTCACCTGCGTGTGATTCTTCTATGTTGATGCTTTGTTGTTTTCTTTGCGCCCTGTTGCTTTTATGAGTTTTGGGTTCTCCGCTTTGTAGTTGTTCGCTTCGTTTATATATTTATTTAAAAAACATTAGACCCCCACTACTCTTGAACCATCGAACTATGAAAAGCTAATTGGGCTAGGCTATGGGTAACCTCATTATAATGTCGAGGCATGTAACGAACCACAACATCCCCTGGAACATCTAAAGATAACCTAATATCCTCCATAATAGGTCTTTCTAGAGCATCTAAATACCTAACGAGGACCACCGAAACCACATTAGAGGAATCTAATTCCACCTCCAAGACTTGCCACCCATTTTTCGCACACCACTTGAGACCATTTCTCAAAGGCAAATATTCAGCCATATAAGGGGAGGAAGCTCCCTCTTGGAAACATGCCCTCGTTCTAAGGACTTCTACTACATGATTTCTGACCACCATATCCAAACAGATCACCCCACCCCCCCC
>JAYMSV010001390.1:0-12951 GCA_036897745.1 Erodium moschatum | reverse complement strand
ACCTCATGGGGCCTATGCAAGTAGAAAGTTTGGGGGGAAAACAATATGTTTTCGTATGTGTTGATGATTTCTCTCGGTACACATGGGTAGACTTCATTCGTGAGAAATCAGACACCAGGAGTACAACGAGAACATGGAGATAGTATTGGAAAGATAGTACGACACAGAAGTGATCATGGAAAGGAATTTGAGAATTCCAGCTTCATCGAGTTCTGTAACCAAGAAGGAATTACTCATGAATTTTCTGCACCAATCACTCCTTAATAAAATGGGATTCTGAAGAGGAAAAATCGTACTCTGCAAGAAATGGCTAGAGTAATTATGCATGCCAAAGACATCTCCACACACTTCTAGACAGAAGCACTAAACACGGCGTGTCATATTCACAATAGAGTGATTCTCCGTCCAGGTACTACCACTACTCTCAATGGAGGGGGAGAAAGCCGAATAGCATAATTGTTCTCAAACACTATTCTTCGTAGAATGAGTGATTGGTTTGATCGGGTTGTGAATGCGTGATTGAAGAGTCACAAAGAACCTCTGAAGAACAGAAGGTTGAACCGAGACAGACAAGTGCTCTAAGAGTGGAATTGAGAAAGGATCTCGGTTTCAAGGGGAGTCCCTGAGATAGGTTTTCACTTGTAATAATACCATAAAGTTTGATCTAAGATGCTCTGAGAAACTTGTATATTTTGATTGATTACAAAATAGTGAAACCTTTCCACTGCAAAGTGCCCCCAGATGTAGGTGTTGTTGCACTGAACTGGGTAACAAACTTGTATGTCCTTTTTGTTCTTATCTATTATTGTTGATTGCGTATTGTTTTAAGCAAGGTGTATGTCACCAAGTCCGAACATTGTGAGAGATATCTTGCCATTGCACCTAACCAAAATTTCAAGATGTAGGGAACAAAAAGAGAATATGAGTTGTACGAAGAGAACAAAAATTAACAATAGTGGATGATGTAGCCATATGGAGAATAATGATGAAAGTGTGGCAACAAGTAATACACAAATAAATGATTACCCGTCGTCGACCAGCACCGGACAAACGACCCGAAAAGGGGAGGTCAAAAACCCCCCACCACCAACTCAACAAAATAAAGCCTCCACAAAGCCCAGAACCAGAAGAACTTCAACCAAGCCCCACAGCAAAACACCCCACGGTGGACGACACCGACCGTGAGGCCCCAACCACACCATCGAGGTCGAGGAAGGGAAACTTAAAGGGAAGAAGCCAGTCAAGGCAGTAACTAAAACATTCGGAAGAGGGAGAGTGGATCACCGCCGGAAGGACCTCTTAGATCTTGGAGTTCGCGCCGACAGCCTACACAAACTAGACGATCACGAGGAGAGGGAAGATGCTTCAAGTTTTCAACACAAAACGGTCGGAACAGTGGAACACCACCTCGCAGATCTCGAAACCAACATGCCTCAGATCTCGGAAATCCGATACCTCGCTGGTGGTCAACACCAAGCCGACGACCACAAGGGGAAAACGAAGATTAGAGTCCTCATCGGTGAAGACAAGAAGACGACCGTAGATCTGACAAGGAACAATGAAAAGGCGAGAAGAAGTTTATATATGAGTAAAAGGGTAATGTACCAAGAAGAGGTTAAAGGAGAAGAAGGAAAATGGGAGAACGAATAGCCACCGGTGAAGTCCTGACTACGAGGGCCGGTGAGGATCACCGTCGGCGGCTACAAAGCGAAACTAAGGCTAGAGGAAGCAGAGAGAGATTAGAGGACAAAAATGTTAAGATCGCCTTTTCGTATATAACATTCTTTATCGGAAGAAGAATTACTGAAATTGTCAAAAGTCTGAGATTCTTTTTCGCAAAATTCGAAGTCTACAATGATCAATGTCGTACTGTATATTTACCAAACAAAATCAAAATTGGAAAATTTACATATATTATAAATTATGAATACCCTCCAACAAATTTATTTCCCAAAGCGCTTATGTACGGTACATATAAATACATATATATCATGTCTTGATAGCTAACAATTTGTTTCCCCAAATGCGCAAAGAACGGCTGAGCTTCCTAGAAATATAATAAATAAATTAAAAAAAGAGAGAAGAGAATCCAATGTTTTTCCCGTAAGGATCAAGCTATATGGACATGAATGAACAAATTGGTATATAGATGGAGCGATGAGGGTGTGAACCCTACCCATAAGATTTGGGTATCTTGAATTGTTTCTTGAGGAACTTGGAGGCCTCTGAGTCTGTCCTGTGGCACAAAATTCTCACTAGAGTCTTCGAGTCCGCGCCTCCGCTGCTTCCGCCACCTTTCAACTCCTCGATCAGTTCTTCCGTCTGCAGGTAATAACAATACAAAATATGTGAGTGCAGGTCGAATGCCTGAGTATTTGAAATCATGTTAAAGCCCGGTTCAGCTCAAGTTGACGGTTGAAGACCTCAAAATATTTATTTGACATAAAAACTAACCTCATGGCCCTGCAAGTCAATAACTTGCTGTGCACGTGCGGCGAGACTTTCAACCTCTTCAACGGGAAGTCCATCTCCTCCAGAAACAAAGAAATCCTGTAAAATAAGCACACCCACAATCATGTAACAGCTCCTGCAAACCAATTGCATAATTTTTAAATGCCCTTTTCCGGGGCATCTATATTAGTTACCATAAGATTTGTGAACTTGTCTTGTGCCAGACATTTTATGTACATTCCAAGGATCACTTTGCAAATACCTTTAGGGTCTCGAGATCTTCTTCTAATAGTGTTGCATCAGCTGGGTTGAAAAGTCGTCCTGAGCCTCCATCTAATAAAACGCGGAGCAACCCATCCTAAAAGGAGGAGAAGAAGAAACAACTCAAATGAGCAAACCATCCAAAACAATTCATGAAGGCAGAGGCAAGGTACAAACCAGTGACGCTTGAAGAAGACTTGTTACAACACGATCCCTTAGTTCTTCCATAATTATGTCACATATTTGACCAAGTTCCTGAAACGTTTACAATGACACTCAGCCATGTTATTACCATCCATCCATGTAAACTCAAATATATACCGATTGAATGAGGACTTTATCTGTGGTTATCATGCCAAAGAGAGATCAAGAAAGGATAGAAGAACTACAACATAAGCACTGAAAATAAAAACCTACGCTTCATTCTTATTTTGTCAGATAATGAAAAACAAAGTGGTCCAATTCGGGGATATTTAGTCATCAATATATGGTTAATTGCTAAAAACTACAAAAAATTCATGAGGGGTGAGTCTTACCACATCAAGCGAATCAACCAGTGCTTCTAATCTATATTCAGGAACACTAGGTTTGTATAAGTTCTCAATGAATGGTTGCCTTAGATCCCAGAAGATAATTTTAGTTCCTGCAAGGAGTCAAAGTTTAACTAAGCAGTGAACTATTTATGTTTTTCAAGGAAACCGAGATGGGAAGACCCCAAGGCTTACCAGTGAACTCACAAAAGCGGTCAATTGCAGCATTTATATGTTTTCTACTAACATCAAATGTGTCCTTCTGCGAGAAACTTTTGGACCTATCCATGGATTTATCTATGCACAAAAGGGAATGCAAAGATTATCAACAAAAAGATACTGTTGAGGAAAAGTGTGGCTGTATTCTGTTCTTCACAAAGGTACAAATAATCAAGAGAATTCAAGTAGTATATTGGAGACAGTAAGTATCATTTACAAAGCGGCATCTAGCCGGACACAATAACATACATTGGGTCATGAGTACATAAAGCATCCTCGCTAGTAAGAACCTTATACCTTATCCTCCAGAAAGAGTAGTCAGAATCGTACACGAGAAATCTAACAAGTCAATCCAGAAATGGGCGATGGAGTCGTGTTCTTTATTATGGTCAATGCATTACTTGGTATAATAAATGAAGAACTAACTTGTCAGAACCAATATGCATGCCAGGCACCAGAAAAGTGACTTTATTTGTTAAGCCTATCTTAGAACACAAATAAATTATTCCATTGCATATGCTATTTTTGGTTGGACAAAATATTTATAAATGAAATACAGTATCACCCGTGCAATTAGAATGAATACAACAAGCTCAGTACATACTGATGAACGACTTGCGTGGCTTTTTTGCCGCCCACCTTTCCAAAATGCTTTCTTCCAACTTATTTAGCTGACTAAATGCATACTGTTGATAACACACACAAAAAAGAACTTGTATGAGGATATTACATGTCAAAGAGCTGGCAAAATAAGCTTCAGTGCACGAAAAAGGTTAGTTTAATTGAACAAAGTAGCGTAAACTGTTTATAAAAAATGATGCCACTGATGTATACTAATTATGGTAATCAGACAACCACCCAAATCTTGTGGGACATAACCAAGACATTAGAAACCAATTTATATTAATCTTCAGCCTTAAAGCAGCAATTTATAGTAATCGTCAGCCAGCAGCACTGGGCTTGCACAACCTCTTGTTATTACTATTTTCCCTGTCTCATAATACACAGCAAACATTAAGACTACAGATTTTTTTTATCAGCTAATATAGGCATCTTTCCTATGTACCAATATTCGAAGTCGTGACCTCGCGTATGTAGAAGCAGGCTCTTAACCACTTGATCCCAACTTATGCTGGTATTAAGACTACATACATGAGCCCTTCAATTAATGAATTTGTTGTTACAGTTTACTTGTATAGAAGATATTGTTGTCAAACTGACTATTTTTGCTACTGTTAAATTTTAAATAGTGGATTACATAGTAGGACTTGAGCAACTTTATTAGTTAGGTTCTGATTTCCCACTTTTAGTGTCTTCTTCCTTCTTTTTTTCTGAAGTTCTTATACCATGGGTTTTCAAATATTTACAGAGGTTATCCAGATTTCTACATTAAATGGGTGTAGTGTAGTTTTCTTCTAAGAAACTGAATACTTCTTCATTTGCTTTCTTGAGCATTTGAAAAACAAAACATACAGTGCACAAGTGTGAAATCTAGAACATTGCAAACGGATGAATGGCTGGGAAACCCAAAAAGAATGATGTCTCCGCAGCAAAATGTCAGACATCTGTGGGACTATTTATTTTTCAATTATGGACCTGAAGTGACTATTCCAATTCAAGAATAATATATGGTTGAAAAATCAATCAAGTCAAACCATTTCTAAAAGCATGGACATAGTATTATGATCAAAGAGAAGGTGAAGCTTCAACTCACATAGAGAGTATTTAGTTGAACACAAAGAGTTGGCGTCGTCAGCACATTAATTGCATTGGACCTCCTCTCATCGGGCAGCCTATGGTCAAATAGTTCCTTCCTTATGAAACCCGTTATTCCAGCCGTCTTGCTGTACCGTGTCAAAGCAGGCACTGGCGGAATTAAATCATCCTTGCTGACTGCGTGGACAACATAACACTTAAATCTTATATTTGGAAATTGTTCCCAACACTTCATGTCTAAAACCATGCTTCTATCTAACATCCACCTAGGGTGAGAATGTTCAAGAGAAAAGGGGAGGAAAATGGATCAGAACTCTACAAAGAAGTAGCATACATTGAAGGAAGACTGACAGATAGGTTGAACCATATTTTTCAGTTCCCGTGGGAAGCAAAAGTGCTGATTGAGGAGAATATGGAGGACAGTTTGTAAGGGCCTTAAATTCTAATTTCCAAGAAAGTTGCTATAGCATGGTAATTCAGTGCAACTCTGTTGTGAGATCTAGTTTGTTGAGGCTTTCTGCTACTTTCTTCCATTCTCTCACCTACCATGTTTGATGCTATCTTGTCGGGTAGCGAGTTATGATTTTGAACTAAGCCATATTACCTCCGTTCAAAAATAAGTGTCCTACTTCTCTATAGAAGTAAGTGTCCACTTTCCTTTTGATGAAGTGAATTATGGAAAAGTAAGTGGATTACCTAGAATCTCTTTGTATGGGCTAGTTATTAAGACATAAGTATTTTAACAAGTAGGATATGGGGATATGGTGGAAAAGTGGAACACCTTTCTCATAAATGCGAAGAGTACTTGCTATTCATAACGAATGTCTAATTTATTTAAGAAATGAGATTGATCCAAGTATGAAAGCACAAGTAGCGCATACCCAACTTCTCAGTCATGTTGCTCACGAACACTTGAAATGCGTTGTCAACGCCAGCAAATATGCTGCTCAATTCTGTAGGCCTCATTGGAACTTTAAGAGCAAAAAATTGTTCCACGGTCTGAAATCAGAATAATATAGTCATGCATTGAAAATAATTTTATCAGCATCAACACAAAATAAATTATAATGGTGAAACTGTACATAATATCTATAAATAACTATGG
This sequence comes from Erodium moschatum, assembly GCA_036897745.1. Classification (NCBI taxonomy): domain Eukaryota; kingdom Viridiplantae; phylum Streptophyta; class Magnoliopsida; order Geraniales; family Geraniaceae; genus Erodium; species Erodium moschatum. The sequence goes on along the minus strand of JAYMSV010001390.1, from coordinate 6,669 downwards.
AAAATTGTAGTTTTAGCACAAAGGAGCTGAACTGCAAAATCTTCATTTATGAATTGCACTCATATTATAGGTTCTGGATACTTGCTAGATACAGTATTGAATTTATTTCAGCAACACCCAAAACCACTTATCCATTTTAACTATGCCTCACGCCACTCAATCAGTTGGAATATGTGCACTTAAGTAGAATTGTGTAGGCTTAATTTGTTAGGCTAATGAGCTAAACACTTATTTGCGCACTCTTCTTTCAAAGCTCAGTTCAAGTCCGGGCTCACATATTACTGTATCATGTACCAACCCAGCCCTTAAACATGTACTGGACTAGCTTACCATGGCTTGTGTACATCCGTACAATATTTAATTCAAAAGCAAAATACTAAACATTGAACAATTCAATAATAGTCAGTAAGAATTATTTGATTATAAGGGAAATCCAATGTAAATAATTTATTGTCCAACCTTACATCTTAGTTCAAACATATCTGAAAGGCAAAGGTACAACTAAATCTCCATAAACATTATTTTGAAGTATACTATATCATCAGATATGGTAGACTCATAGTCTGAACTTGGTTTCAGAGTACTCAAAATTTATAGGCATTCATCAGTTATCACATAATGCATTACAAAAAGCAAAATTTGTTCAGGCCATATAACTAGAAGAGCAGTGCTTATAGAGCAATTGCTTTCTTGTTTCTTCACATATTGCAATATAAATGCCACTTCACTCATGTTCCATTCAAATTAAGGAAAAGTGATGTGAGATTAAGGTTCACACAAACAATATTACCTACTTGGTCTTGAAAATCTAGATAAAGGAAGACCAAAGAAAATACACACATTCTTACCTCCTCAACAATTCTATAAACTTCAACAATTGAACTCCCATGTTGTAGTTGAGATGATATTGGTTCCCATTTCTGTAAAGGATTTGCATGTACATTTTTTCTTATCAAATTAAGATCTCAATCTCAGGGGAGATGAAGCAAAAATAGGCCAAGCAGAAAGCAACAACTAAAATGATATACATAACGTAAATGTAGGTTAGCATGATACAATATAGTGAAACCAGAAAGAGAACCAAATAGACAAACAGAGGCATATCAATTGCTGAAGGAAGACTAAACAACATGCTTCATTTCTACATGTCAAATAAGATTTTGTTTTTAAAGTCCATTGTTTGGGTGGACAAAACAAGTTTAGAATGCACCTCCAGTTGAATAGCACGTTCAATCCATCCTAAAATTCGCCCTAGCTGTGAGTTGAGCCAACGCATCACCAATGTTTCAGATGTCGATTCAATCTGAATGATATAGAAGAAACTTAATAAAATGACAAAATCAAGATAAGTAAGGACATGCTGTAAGACATGACAGAGTCACCTTTTCACTGCAGCTTAGTTCCATAATTGCAGGCCAATATATATACATTATAATTTGATTGTAATCAGGAAGAAGTACACGATAATATGCTACTCCATTATCATCTTTGCAGTAAATTGACATGACAAAATAAAGGAAAGAAAAAGGAAGATCTAAAAACTTCAGGTTATCAACTCCATCTACTTCACCTGGTATGGCATTAGTTCGTTGTCAAGGACATCATCTGTGCCGTCCTTGGATGTAGACATGATTAGAGACATTATACACTGTTCTAGGTCATCAGCTACAGGAAGAACAGCTTCGACATCCTCGGTCAGATATTCAGCATCATCAAGAAATGGTTCCTACAAATATAAGTTTAGTTAAATCCATTTGTTATAGTGTTGATATAATTAAAATTCCATAGTTTATGGGATTGATTGATGTATGCCTCAGTTAGAATGGTTTAATTTGCTACTTAGATGAAGCCCTGATATAGGTATCTTTCCTATGTTTTTTTAGAGAACTCTTGTAATTCCCCATACCGAGAACTCATATTTTAGGATCAAATTACACTTCTCTTAATTCACACATAATAAACTTTAGGTTGTACAGATGAAGCACAAGTCAACTGTTCAAATAAATCCCATAGAAGCTTACCAATTTAATCCCATATAGCTTATGAAGAATTGATGCTGAGACAACAATGGCTTGTGGATGCCACCGAGATAAAACTGGCATGAAAATGGTTGCATCTTTTCTAAGAAGATTAATGGTTTCTTGTGCAAGATATCCCAATGGATGTTCATCAGTAGCCCCTGACCTCTCTACAGCCTGTAGTATCTTACAAAGAAAAGAGAATGTAAGGAAAACAAATGTGCTTTACTATAATTCAACACTGCAGAAACAACCATTACTTTCTATTCAAATAATTCTAGTTGGGTTGTACTTGCACACACATTTAAAACAATGTGTGGCTCCATGCAAGAGGCTTTCACCCGATACTAACATAATGTGCAAGTACTCCCAATGTGCTACCAGCTCTACAGATTTACAGAGCCAAGCTAGTGCTATATTTGATTTTTGGCAAAAATTAAAGATCTATGGAGTTACTGCTCTACTTCCTACTAGGGTCTCATGCACTCCCACTTGCTAAGAGACGCATGCCAGTGATAGTTATCGCATACAAGGATATTATTGGTAATCCATGTATAAAACACTTCCCAAAACAAAAGTTGAATTTATTTTGGAACATACAATTTCGAAATTAGAACTCATTTGAACAGGGAGTATAAAAACACCATAGCATGGGTAAGAAATGATCATTATAGTGGGACCCTGTTAGGAGATATGGATTGCAATAGAAAAAAATCCCATTAACTATTATGATGTGTCTAATATGCATAGGACGTTATCAAGGTACCTTCCAAAACACTACCAGGGAAAAGCAAAATGAATGATTTTACATATATACATCTTTCGAGGGAAATACGGTGGAAAATTGATTGGTTGATTGGCTTTTTCCTGATATGATAATTTATGCAACTTCTTTTCTTTGAGCACAACTACATCCTAATAACTCTCTTTTTCATAACTCAGGATAAATTATTGTTGCGTCCATTTAGTGTTATTGTTTAGGTATACTTTTTTCTGTCAGGGGTAAGGTTCATTACGTCCCCTCGTATTTTGGTATTTATAATCTATTAATTAAATCTGGTAGGGGTATATGCCAAACACCCCACCATAACACTTACCCTTGCATATGCATTCCTAGTAGATGATGATATATATGATTCTATCTGATCACGAGCCATGCTAGCTGTAGATTGCATTACCTGTAGGCAACATGAAATATTTAATGAAATACGTTAGTCTGGGGAACTTACATAATAGACTGAAAGATATCAAACAATAATCTGGAATATATAACTATAAAAATAAAAATCTTTCCATGAATATTTCATCACAACCAAAAGTGTAAACATTAAGAAGCCTCTCTGCAGTGATATTCAGACTTTAAGTCAGGTATAATAAAATAGATATACTCACAGCTTCATTTTCTTCCATAAGAAGCTTCCGAGCAACCACTGCTATCGCTACAACACTCTCCACCCGTGATCCCTGAAAGACAAATGAGAACGTTTTAGATACTGAACTAAGTAACAATAACAGAAAGCAAGCATTAAGAGGAACCAGCTTTCCGTAGAGGAAAACATTCCAAAATCATACAATTTCTTTAGATTTATTTTTGCATTGCAGATAAAAAAGAAAAAGAGACATACAGAAGATAATAAGAACTTGCATTCGCATAATAATATACAAACGTTAAAATTTAGTTGGCAAGGAAAACAAATAGTCTGACCATAACAAGAATTGCAGGCAGGAAATATATATTAGCACATAAAAAATTGGAGCATTGTTGAATGTCAAGTCAAATAACTACCTAAAATAAGGGTTAATTGCCAAAAGTAACTCTTATCTATTGTCCATGTGCGGAAAACTACCTTCCGTATTGTCCATGCTTTTAAACTACCCTATTTTTTCACCAAAGTTGTTTTCGGACAAATTTTGGAACATTCTGTTAAAATGGATCAATTTTTTGGAATATTCCGTTAAAATGCAAAATTAGGGACGTGGGCGATACATAAGGGTAGTTTTCGTAGTGGACAATACATGATGGTAGTAATTTCGTTGAAAAAACTAACAGACAACCGTGGTGAAAAGATAGGGTAGTTTAAAAGCATGGACAATACAGAAGGTAGTTATCATAAATTAATTTTTTGTACCATACCAAGTTTCGTCATGTTAGAGTTTAGTTTATTTCCAATTATAAGTATTTCCTGTTCCAAGTTTAGTTTGGTTTCCTAGTTGCTTAGTATTAGTATTTCCTATTTAGTATAGAGTTAATCCCTATATAAATGGATACTCTCATTGTATTGAACATCAAGAATATCAAGTATAATCAATAATATTTCAGAATTCTACCCGTCATAATTCGCAAGTATAGAGTGGCTGACAATTATTTTTTAATTGCTGGTAAACAAACTGATGTAACCCAATGTAGCATATGAGCCAACAAATATATCAGAATATGACATTTTACTGGTGAAAACATAATATCCGAATGTATTGCTCAAAACAGTTATCAAACCTCAGCAAAATGCAGATGGTAGTCCACAAGCTGATTATCGGCCCATTCGTGGATGGGTAGTAAGAAGGTTTGTAAGAAAGAAATTTCTCGATATCCCTCTTGACCTCCTACTTGTGAGTGCATACTATTTAGGTACAACCTCTCTTGTGGACCAAGTTGCTCCACCACTGGTGCTTTCTTTAGCTGTTCAATCACATGTTGCAATAGTTCTTGCTCGCTAGTAGCGCCATACTGTGATGACAAAACCAATAATGATAATAAATTGTTATAACAATGAATATGATAACAAGAACCATCAATATACATAACTTAGAATTACGTATTGGAAGAGATGCAAGACACACAGATGTTCCTGGATATCCACTAAAGAAGTTAAGCAATCCTCTACAACAACACAGAGCATTTCCTATGTAAAGTGTTAAAGCACAATCCAACCCAAAAATTCAAACTCAGGGGTGGACACCTCAATATGTTTATCAAGTGATCACTCAATCCACATTCTTCCAATGTGGGACAACACTCCAACATTCCCTCCACATGCGGGCCTAGCATGTGTTGCACACATGGGCACCGTACACACTTGGGCACCTGAAGGAATGTCCTGCACTTCAGGGCAGAATCATACGCCAAAAGCAACTTTTCTACCATGTTAAACCCCGCTCCAACCCAATAAAGCTCTAGGCTCATGGGTGGAGGCCACAATAGGTTTAATAACTGCATATGGCTGTGCATTACAAAAAAGGAAAACCTTTTTGCTATCTAACCTGGTTAAATAATACCCATGCATAGCAGATGTGATGGATAGTCTGTGTAATGCCTAAAACTCGCCAAGTTGACTTTAAGAGCTCAAGAACTTCTTCTATTTCCTGACAATGAAGATTGGCGTTAGAAAATTACAAATATGAAGCTACAATGAATGTATCTCTTTTTGTTCCAAAAGCAACTTGGCTTGATCACAATTTGGCTCTACTGAGCTAGGCATATAAATTTGCAACTCTTTAACAAAATTCTAAAATATACTAACACAAAAATTTTGGAGTAAGAATAGTAAAACTGGACAATGGGTTAATTGCTAAAAACTACAAAAAAAAAAATTGTCCACATGCTAAAAACTACACTGACTTCAAAAAAGTGGACAAAAACATACAATAAGTATAGTCCACAATCTTCTGATAAGAATAATGAAAAAATAATTATGTTCTGTTAATTATTGGCCCATATGTTTTGACCACGGTACTTTTCAATGCTATATGTTTTGACCACAGTACTTTTCAATGCTATTTTGTTCATTATTTGTAACAGAAGAATGTGGACAATACTTATTGTATGTTTTTGTCCACTTTTAAACTCAGTGTAATTTTTAGCATGTGGACAAAACGTTTTGTAGTTTTTAGCAATTAACCCTATTCAAAAATTATCTAAACAGGACTCCATAAACTTTAACCCAACTACTCAAGCACAAACTAATGCAAAATATAAAGGGAATTCAAAGTTGTTTAGTATTATGTTGTAACGAGCCTTGATGTAAAGATACCAACCTCTATCAAATTTCCCTCATCTAGAATATCAAAGACGCTGAAAAGCAATTTCTCATATAGTCTAACATTTAGATGATAGCCATCTGCCCAGTGGCACACTACAGTTAAGTCACCCTGGACTGGCCTTTCCGCAAGTGGAATGGCAATTTCTCTTAGTTTTCTCAAGCATTCTGTACGCTGGAGTTCGCCCGTGGAAGGTGGAAGAGACTGCAAACAGAAAGCAAGAAAGAAAGACAAATTAAGACAATAAGGAGCAGATACAAAGACAGAAAAAACAAACTGAAATGACAATACCAAAACAAAAGTCAATTAACAAATATATCAGTAATTACAAACCATTATATAAACAGTAATAAATTAGCAGTAGAAGAATTTCAAAACAGAAATCATTTATTCTTAAAACTGCTACCAAGATAGTGTAAGTTGACTAGCAGATTGTTATGGTCCTGGATTCGCGTCATGGAACCTGAGTACGAGCTCGTTATAAAGGGAACTCAAAGACCTTCGGAGAGACCAAAATATTCTTATAATTTCTTAGTCTAATTTATTCATAAGACTCTCTGGTATTTATAACCAAAGAGGTTTCCCAATTCCTAATAACATTAATTGCCAACTAGGT
>JAYMSV010001389.1:0-12970 GCA_036897745.1 Erodium moschatum | reverse complement strand
CCGGCGTGCGCCGCCGCAACGCCGTCGCAATCGCCGGCAAGATCTACACCTTCCCCGTCCATTTCGGACACGCGCCGGAAAGCCCCGTCGTGTCGTCAAGGTTCGAGGTTTTCGATCCGGTCACCGAGACCTCAAATTTGCTTCCCGAACCTCCTGTTAGGTTTTCTCATTACGAGTCAAATGAATCTTATCTGGTGCTCAATAGCCATATTGTACTCTTTATAAAACGAGTAGGAGGACGATTGATGTTCGCATTCGACACGGCCTATCCATATAGTGGATGGAAAGATATCACTCCCGGCTTTGGGACGATCCCCAAGGACCCATTTCCGTGTGCAGCATCACTGGGAGGCCTTGCTGATGCTGACGGAAGTAGATTTTTGGCTACCGTCGATTTGCAAAGGCGTCCCTCGAGCCATGCAATTGTTAAGCTGGAAGATGATCCTATTCGAATCGAGAAGTTGTATAGAGTTAGTGGCATTCCGGAAGTAATGGTCGGGCGCTCTTGCTTCTCACATGGAGGAAATGTCTTCTTTACCTATACAGAGGATGCTCGTCCTGAGAGTGGAATTGCCGTTTGGAAATTCAGAAAATTTTCGCTGGCCTACCGTTCTGATCCAAATCAACCAATGCAGGATCATTACGCCGCCGACCAAGTCGTCTCCTTCCAGGTTAAGTGTCCATCATACGATAACCTTCTAGCTTCTTTTGTCATTCCGGCTTCCATTGAAATGTAGTTCAAAGTCACTGGCCTATATTTATTTGGGTAAATTCCATCTCATTATCCTAAACATTTTACATTCTATTTTCACTGCCTTCAAATCTTTTCCTCCCACCTCACTACCCTAATGGTAAGATTTTAGTACCTATTTGTCTATTTTTCCATCCAAAAATGATCATTTTCCGTCCAAAATGGTCACTTTCCATCCAAAAATGATCATTTCCCGTTCCAAAATGATTATTTTCCATCCAAAAATAAACAAAAAAATTAACCGTAGGTATCAAAGTGCCAAAATCTCAACGTTAAGGTAGTGAGGTGAGAAAAAAAATTTAGGACGGTGGAAATAGAATATGAAAAGTTTAAGATAGTGAGATGATATTTACCGCATTTATTTCTATGTTGGTTATTGTCTAGGCAATGTAATGTGTTATGATAGCACTACATTTTTCCAAATCTTTCATGAATTTCATCTATATGTATCCAAAAGCATGAATGGATAAATTACCTGAAAGAAAAATTAAAGAATCGTATAAATCACTTTATGGAAAATCTTCCAAATAAGCACAAACGAATCGTTAATAGTCTTGTTATACATAAAAAGGAAACTAGCCTGCCCTTTTATGAGGAATTACGTAGTCCTAAATCGACTGCTAAGTTAAAAAAAAATGCATACATGTTATACAATAAAAGTGCCTTAACTAACTCGGAACCACCTGGTACGCTTAGAGAAGCATAATTCTGTACTCCTTACAAATTTCTCAACTAAAAATAATTAAATCCTAATTTTTCTGTTTTCTGATATGCTATATAGTGGTCATGTAGTTTGAGTGCCTTAACCGACTCAGATTGACCTCAAACTTAAGCATGCTTAGAAAAGCATTTATCTATACTATGTACAAGTTTTTAACTAGTATCTCTAATTTTTGTCTTCATAGCATATACAATTTATATAGTTTGAGTGCCCTATGTAACTCGGATTGACCTCAAACTCTAGATACAAATAGAGAAGCATATTTCTCTACTGTCCATAAAACCAATTATATATTTCTCTCATTTCTTTGTGTTTTCTGACATACTACATGTTGGTTGTACAGTTTGGGTGCCCTAATGAACTCAAATTGACCTCAAACTTAAAGCATGCTTAAAATAGCATATTTATGTACTCTATACAAGTTTTTAACTGAAAGTTAATAACTCTTCTTTTTTAGTTTATCAACATACCGTATATAATTTATCTAGTTTGAGTACCCTAAGCAATTCGTATTGGCCTCAAACTTTAGGTTCATACAGAGAAGCATATTTCTGTACTCCATGAATTTTCAACAAATTATGTCTCATTTTTTCCCATTTCCTGGCATACAATTTATCTTGTTTGAGTGCCATATCCGACTCGGATTGACCTCAAACTCAAGGCATGCCTAACAAAACCTATTTCTATACTACATACATAATTTTAACTGAAAGTAACTGACATACTGCATACAGGTTATACAGTTTGAGTACCATAAGTAACTCGGGTTGGCCTCAAAATTTAGACATACTTAGAGAAGCTTATTCTATACTCCATAAATTATAACAACTTATGTTTCTTCCTGTCGTTTTTCCGTTTTCTAACATATTGTATGTATAGATTGTACAGTTTCAATGCCCTAACAGACTCGAATTGACCTCAAACCAGGCTTAACGAATTTGAGTGCCCTAACAAACTCGAATTGGCCTCAAACCATGCTTAACGAATATTATCGTTATTTTCTATGCATTGTACAAATTTTCAACTGAGAGTAATTAACTCTCATTTTTTTTCGTATTTTAACATACTATATGCAGGCTATATAGTTTTAGTGTCTTAAGTAACTCGGAGTGGCCTCAAATTTCAGGCACAACTAGAGAAGCATACTTCTATACTCCATAAATCGGATTGTCTCAAATTTTAGACACGTTTATCAGTATCCTTGAATGACTTAGTCTCTCTTTTTATATGAAGAATTATTCTGTTGTTAATATGAAAGATATCATACAATTGTGTATCTAAAGCGTGGGATAACGTAATCATCAAACTTTGATCGATGTACATTATGGATCATACTGTTTACTATGCTATTCTACTAGAGAATTTTGATTTAGTGGTGCAGAAGCAAAGGTATAGCTTGACATTCCATTCGGATTTATCCGAACAGATGAACGGGAAAGAGGAAAGAGGACTAATACTCTGTTCTGACATCTCTTATGGGATCATGAGCTTTTGTCCCCGCCATTGCCCCTGTGACTTACCATGGATAGTTTTTGTGAAACGACAGATAACTTCAATGAGAAGAAAAAAGAAGGCGTTAAGAGACCCTCATGGCTCAACCCTAGACAATTTAAGAACCTATAGATATATATTCCATTACACTGGTTGTGACTGATTGTGGCGACGATCAAGAAGTGAGTAATTTATCGACCAAGCATTTTTCTTACGCCAAGATCCAATCTCTTGATCCATGAGAGAAGGAAATAGAAGTTCAGTCTTCCTTCCAGAAAATCATGAAAAGAAGTTCGAGTGGTACGATCCCTCTTCACCCCTAAATGAAAGGATTGTTCTTGTAATTATTGGTTTGTGAAGATACGTTGTTAGGTGCTCCATTGAGATCGAATCAAAATTGTGCTCGTGAGATAGATGCCCATACACTAATAAGGGATATATGGGTGTGATTAAGTCAGTTTTTTACCATTTCAAAATCCATAATTCAATAGAAAACGTCATTTTGGAGATTAAAACCACGTAAACAAAATAAAATATTTTTCCCGAATGTCATGAAATAAAACGTATATGTTCGAATATAAAATAATAATTGAGGATTCAACTACCAACTTAAACTTTTAATTAAATTAGTCACTTAACATGGTATCAGAGTCTAATTCCTTACGAATACTTAAACTTTTAATTAAATTAGTCACTTAACATGATATCAGAGTCTGATTCCTTACGAAAACGAGTTCAAACCTCACTATATTACACAAACAAATGGTTATTTATCTTACTATCCATAATAAACCTCTTATTAAAACGACTATTAGGGCTTAAACTATTAGCTTGAGTTTCACCTTGAATTATCATTTTGAAGCATAGGCTTTGCAACTCTAGTGGAGAAAAAGAGAACTCGCGTACCTGTTTGTTCCAAAGAGATATCATTTGTCCCCATGAAGCTTTGTTGCATTTTGTTCCACGAAGCTTCTTCAATGTAATAGGAATGCAGCTGTAAAGCAAAGTTGTGGCTTTCCATTATAAATAGTTTCATAACCACAAGCTTTCTTTTTCCCTGTAAAGCAAAGTTGTACCAAATGATATTCTTTTCATCATTGTACTTTTTTTCTTTCCAATATCAATGTTTTATATGTAATAAAACAACTCACTGAACAGTGAACACGCGTCTTGACTAAAAATCAATGAGTATATTTATAAAAAAGGGATAATTTCACTTTTACTACCCAACTTTTTTTTCGTTCGAGAGATACCTTAACATTTAAATTCTCACACTTAACCCGTTTCCGTTAACTTTCCATCCAAAAAACGTAAAATGATCGAAATACGAAGGAATATTTTTACTCTTGACCAAAATTCGTAAAATGACCAAAAAACGAAGGAATATTTTTACACTTAACCCATTTTCTATTTCCCTTTTTTGACTCTTTGTACCCTGTAAAAAAAAAGGGGGGAAACCTAAACTTGTACTATGACCTTGTTTCGAATCCTAACTGTGTTTGATCTTCGATAACAATTCATAACTGTGATCTTTCAAAAATTTGTGGAACCTAGCATAAAAATGACGAAAACTTATGACTTCACAAATGTGTTTGTTTGAGTACCCCAAACTCTAAAATAAAATACACTTGTGAATGTATAAGTGTTCGGTAGTTTATGCAAATGTGTGCAAATGTGATAAAGATGAGGGTTGCGAAATGACGTCATCCTTCACTTTTATGCTAGATTCTACAAATTTTTGAAAGGTCACAATTAGAAATTATCATAAAAGGTCGAGCACACTTAGGATTTGAAAACATACAGAGTTAGATTTCGGCATTACCCCTAGAAAAATCACTTTTTACATTAAAAGATTGTAAAATGATTTTTTTATTAAAATATTATAAAATATTTTTTTATGAAAAAATAATAATATATATGAACTATAGGAATCAATGATGAATAGGGGAAAAAATTATCTTTTAGCTGATAAGGGTAACTTAATTTAAAATACGAATGAGAAAAACAATCATTTCATGTTCTATTAATTTTTCCTAACAAAACTATGACCTAAACTTAGGGTAACTTTGACATTCAACCCTTTTTTTAGTTATTTAAAATAGCACACAGTTAACTTTCATTTATTCGGGTTGACGCCATCATCTTTTAAAAAACTAACCGTCACATTTGCTTAGTTTTTCTCAAAAATATCCCCCCTAAAAACAAAGATGAACAAATGCATTTATATGCGCCCAACTTACAAAACGCATCTTCAAGACATCTTTGAAAAACTCTGCACAGTTTTTAAGCATTTTTTCGGTAATAAACGGGTACAGTTATATGCAAACAACCAAATTGGTAACCAACTTACAAAGTGCAGCTTCAACACAGGTTACTTACCAAAGATGAATAAACGCATTTATATGTGCCCAACTAGCAAAACGCAAGACAGGTTACTTACCATCTTTGAGAAACTCTGCACAGTTTTTAAGCATTTTTTGGAAATAAACGGGTATAGTTATATGCAAACAACCAATTTTGTAACTAACTTACAAAATGCAGCTTCTAGACAGGTTACTTACCAAAGACGAATAAATGCATTTATAAGTGCCCAACTTGCAAAACGCATCTTCAAGACATATTACTTACCATCTTTGAGAAACTCTGCACAGTTTTTAAGCATTTTTTTAGGAAATAAACGGGTAGAGTTATATGCAAACAAACAAATTTTTAACCAACTTACAAAATACAGCTTCAAGACAGGTTACTTACCATCTTTGAGAAGACTCCACAGTTCTTTAAGCATTTTTCGCAAATAAACCGGTATAGTTACAAACAGCACAATCGCCCGATGCTTTATATGCAGGCCAGTCGCGCCAACAACCCGGCAATTCACCAAAATTTGACCTTTTCCCATGCTGCTTATATCTAGCGCCAATGCACTATCTCCGGCCTGGAGCACTACGATATTAATCTTGACTTCTTGAAAACCATGTTTATGAATGAAGTTGATTAAGGTGAGTTAGGAGATCATACCTTGTATTGCAAACAACCAATGAGCCCTCCATACGTTCCCCAGAGAAACTCGCATTGAGCGAGTGAAATTCAGTGATTCTCCCTCGAGGCCAACTCGATGAGTAAAGAGCAGTGTTTGCAAAAACTAGCTTATGCGTGCTGGATTTTGCCCATCCTTTCAGATTTGTCCGTATCAGGCGGAATGAGGCAGGACTATTTTTTGTTTCCAAGCGTTTTTTTGTGCCCAGCTTGCAAAATGCAGCTTTAGACATGTTATGGTTCATTCTTACCACTTTTGAGAACATTCTCCACAATTCTTTAAGCATTAAACCAACATAGCTCTATGCAAACAATCAATTTTTATAAAAATGCGGCTTCAAGACATGTTACTTACATCTTTGAGAAGACTCCACAATTCTTTAAGCATTTTTTTTCGCAAAATAAACCGGTATATGCAACCGATCAATTTTATGCCCAACTTGCAAAATACAGCTTCAAAACATGTTACTCACCATCTTTGAGAAGACTCTCCACAGTTCTTTGAGCATCTTTTCGCAAATAAACTGGTATATGCAAACAACCAATTTTGTGCCCAACTTGCAAAATGCAGCTTCAAGACATGTTACTCACCATCTTTGAGAAGACTCTCCACAGTTCTTTGAGCATTTTTTTCACAAATAAACCGGTATATGCAAACGACCAATTTTATGAACAACTTGCAAAATGCAGCTTCAAGACATGCTACTCACCATCTTTGAGAAGACTCCACACGTTTCGTTGAGCATCTTTTCAGAAATAAGCCGGTATAGCTATTTGCAAACAATAAATTTTGTGCCCAACTAGCAAAATCCAACTTGAAGACATGTTACTCACCATCTGTGAGAAGACTCCACATTTTTAAGCATTTTTTCGCAAATAAACAGGTATATGCAAACGATCAATTTTGTACTCGACTTACAAAATGCAGCTTCAAGACATGTTACTCACCATCTTTGAGAAGACTCCACGGTTCTTTGAACATCTTTTCACAAATAAACCGGTATAGCTATATGCAAACGACCAATTTTTTGCCCAATTTACAAAATCCAGCTTGAAGACATGTTACTCACCATCTTTGAGAAGACTCCACAGTTCTGTAAGCCTTTTTTTCGCAAATAAACGGGTATAGCTATATGCAAACGATCAATTTTGTGCCCAACTTGCAAAATACAGCTTCAAGACTTGTTCCTCACAATCTTTGCGAAGACTCTCCATGGTTCTTTGAGCATCTTTTCGCAAATAAACTGGTATAGCTATATGCAAACAATCAATTTTGTTCCCAACTTGCAAAATGCGGCTTCAAGACATGTTACTCACCATCTTTGAGAAGATTCCACTGATCTTTGAGAATCTTTTCCCAAATAAAACGGTATATCCAAACAACCAATTTTGTGCCCAACTTGCAAAATGGAGCATCAAGACATGTTACTTACCATCATTGAGAAGACTCTCCACAGTTCTTTAAGCATTTTTTCGCAAATAACCGCGTATAGCTATATGCAAACAATCGATTTTGTGCCCAACTTGCATAATGCAGCTTGAAGACATGTTACTCACCATCTTTGAGAAGACTCCATGATTCTTTAACATCTTTTCACAAATAAACCAGTATAGTTACAAGCAGCACAATGCCCAATGCTTTATATGACCTGCCCATTCACCCATATTTGACCATTTCCCATGCTGTCCATATCTAGCGCCAATGGTCTATCTCCTGCCGGAGCACTAAGACATTAGTCTTGACTTCTTGAAAACCATGTTTAAGAATGAAGTTGATTAAGGTGAGTTAGGAGATCATACCTTTTTTGAGCTTGTCGAGTCATCGACAATCCACGGTGACTAACAACATAGTGAAGCCTCACTTCAAGGCAAGATTGAGCTAGCTCATGAATATAATCAACAAGAGCCATATCAATTATAATGGGTTCAAGAGCTCCACATTTCTCTGTAATAACACCATTGAGGTGGTGGTAGGCTTGATAACACAATTGCACCTCCTTGGCCCAGCTTGCTCCAGTTTGTAGATGCCGGAGTGATACTCTTTTGAAAACCAAAATTGCATATCCAGGAGCAACATTCCCCATCGTTCCAGCCACCCTTGTGCTTAAATGTGAAATTCCTTTAGGAGTAAGCTTAGCAAGCAGTGCAAGAGTTGAAGCATTTTTCAGCATGGCTAACACACACAGCCACCCAATTTCCCTGTTTGCAAATTGTACTCAGAAGCATTAAATTTTTCAACAGCCACTTTAAAACCTTCTTTGTTCTGAGAGTTGAAAATGTCTATACATGAGCACCTGGTGGCAACATGACAATCATTCCATTCTTCCCTAGATATCAAAATATTGCCCAGTAGATGCCTTAACAATGATAGGATACATGTGCAATGCTTTCCTAAGATGACCAATTCCCGTTTGAAAGTCAAGGGAGTGTTCTGAACTTCTCTCTTCTACCATTATCTTCTCCACGCTACATCCACCATAGTTTCATTTCCATAACCTATTTTCATCATAGTTAGGTACCAGACAACAAAACTAAAATCACATGATAATCTATTTCAGCATCCCATCTCATTTCCTTCTCTGCTCCCCCATTTTGCCCATAATATGAGCTAAAGAAACTCCAAGCCACCACTCCCTCTTCATCCATTCTCACAACATTAGGCGAATCATTAATAATTAAAACATTCCACCCTGTTAACATATGCACAATCAATTTCATCTCCGAATACTCATACCTGAAGCTGTGATATAACCAATTTGGAGAGATCTATGTAGTGGATAGAATGGGGAGCATAAGCTTTTGTGATAGGTGGGGTTTTTGCATCAAATCCATACAATATTTCCCAAATACAGATTCACCAGCTGAGTTGTAACTCAACACACTTAAGACCACCTTCTTCAAATACCCTCCAACTGTGTGAATTATCAAAGGCTTTTGGCTCAAGAGAAACATAACTTCAACCAACAAGTTGTTAGTTGGTCCTCCCTGACTGAACTCCAGATAGGTAGAACTAGCCAAAACTTGGATCAACTTATATTTGATAGGATAAGCTATCCTCGGTATAACAGCCCCATTACCATCCCTTTCCTCTTAACCCTGTCTGATTAACAACACCCCAGATGTGATGATTGTTCATCAGAAGCCAACTCCCATGCCTCGCCATAACCCCAATTTCCATTTTGCTCATAACAGGAGATCACAAAACTCCAAGCAAAATTATCATTGTCATAACCTTCAGCCCCCAGCTCCTGCCCATCGTAATTATCACACTTTTTCGAATTTAGACCTACCATTTGGTGGTTGACATAAGGAGCATCCCTACAATTCATGTTTACAGTGAAGGCATCATGTTGTGGTGCAACAAGGAAATAAGAATCCAAGACCATATGAGTAATGGCCTTCAATAACCAATGAAATAATTGTTTGAGTCTTTCCTTGATTAATGGAAAGATACAGCGACCTCCATCTTCCCTTGTTGTATATGTTTTAGCATATCACTCCTGATTCCTGAACCAATTTCCATAAACCCAAACTTCTAGCTGAACTTTCTGTAGACACCTTTCTTGCACCTCCTTCAATTCTACCCAAAACATTCTCAAGACTCAAGTGCTCCTCAGATCATCAACTGAGTGTTGTGATTCTCCACAACACTTGAATTTGTAATAAAAGCTACTCTTATCAGGAGGAACCTGAAACCCCAACAACTTGAAATAGAGTGACGAGGCATAATCGTTCATACCCATTCGAATATACCCTTCCTTCAACCCATTTCGAGGCGTAGTGCAGCAACAATGAAACTGAAAAATGACACTACTCTCGTTAGTGCTACTGGGAAAATCATCACTACACACATATGTTTATCTTGCCTCTGAAAACCTCCAAGAATCCCTTCAATACCCAGAAACCAAACATGGGTCTAACTGGGTTCCAATCAAGCCAATCAACAATAAATAATTCTAGTCCATTCGATAAAAACAGTACCACACCCATTCTAGAGCATATGTCTCGGACAACTCAACATCTCCATAAGGTGTAATGTCCCTTTACCCTCCTTAACTCTAGCAGTCACCATCATCTCGACCATTTGATTCCAAGGTAAGATAAGATAAAATAAGCTGGAAATTACATCTTTAGCATCTGAAATGCTACTATGATCAGCATACCTCTCTGCAGCATTGTTGTTCATAAAAGCTCTCTGAATACCCAATCCATTCTTTGATCCAAGTGATGAACCTGTCTCTCAATTTTCTCTCCTTGTTTGTTCTTCATTGGGTGCCCAAATTTGTTGCTCAACCCCACAACCTCTCTTGAAGCCGGAGCTCGTTTCTCCAAGCTTCAAGCTGCTCCGGCTGACGCTTCGCAGGTCCGAAACCTTTGAGCTTGCTCCTCCTCGGTCATGGACTTGTCCTGATTTCTTCCATGCCTTGCTCTCCCGAGCTCTCGTTCTCCACATCGTTGTTGGCCATCTGGATCGCGGAATCGTTGGATCTCATACCACTCTCTGCTCAAAATCTAAAGCTGAATCTATAAAAATTGAAGAAAGGAAAGGAAGAGAGAGGGAAAGACACGCGTGGTCGGTGGAAGAAGAAATGAATGTATGCTCAATTTGGGTTAGGTTTAAGATTTAAATTAATGATGTCATTATGAAATTGATGGAATCCTCCTAAAGTTTTTATATTTGTTTTCGTCCCAAGGGATCTTTGTTAAAATAAATCAAAAGAAAGGGCTAGACATAATCTTGGAAAATTCCGAGACGCAGACTCTATGACAGAGATGGTTGATTTTCATTGTAGCGTTGGTATTCAGTAAAACACATAAATAAACAATACTAACGAAGATTATTCTAAGTGTACACATATATAACAATAATTGATCGCTTCTTCTGATTCTATTCGGTTGGACATGTGTCAAAGATACTTGTCGGTCACGCAGTGTAGACCACATTGGATGAAGAACGTCAGTAACCGAGAAGTTCTCCAGAAGAAAGAAGAGTGGGACCGAAAAGCGAGACGTTCCTTCTCATCTGCGTCCCGCCCGCGACAGCTCACCAGATAACACATCTAGAGAAGCATTGACGCTGAACCTTGCAAAAAATAGAAAAAAATCGACCATGCCGACCCGAAAACCGGAGACCGATCGAGGAAGCCCCAAAAAGGAAACCATACCACGTACGGTGGAAAGAGGCTCGCCCCGGAGGAAACAAGAGATCAAAGAGAAAGAGCCGCTGCCAAAAGGAACGACCACGACTAGGGTTGTGGGTTCTCTCATAGCGCCTTGTTAATCTAATATTACATTTGCTGTACAATCCTCCTACTGTTTCAAATGCTAACCAAATTTGTAAAATTCTAATTAATTTTTTATTGTTGAAAAGACAAACACAATGTCTATCAGTGACAAATCATAAAACTTCAATATCATCATAATCTTTCGATCCTTACAAAGAAGAAGAAGAAAGCAATGAAAACAAATCACTTTCCCAATGAAAATTACACAAACCAAGTTACAAAATGCACTTAAAAGTCACTTCAAACCAGAAGCTCTCAATACAGTAATTAGCACATGGACTCTTTCGTCTCAATGTGCTCCTACCAAACCCCCCCTCCCTTGTTCCAGATCCTAAATCCTCAGACCTGGGACATCTTACACATGTATATACTATATATATATAACATATATACATGGCAAGCTTCTCCAAAGCTATAAATACGAACCTATGCGAGGCTTTCCGACCACAAGACGTGCTGTAAGGTTTTGTACAACTTCGTCCATGAAGAAAGCCTAATAACTAATTGACTGTAATGGATCAAATATCTAACAGATTGTAATGGATTGAAGAACTTGATGTTTTTCAGCTGCATATGGCCTCCACCGAGAGTTTCTTCATGACACTCGGGCATGGATCTCCCCCGAAGATCTCTGGTGCAACTGTTACCGAGCATGCGTTTTGACCGATGCAAGCCTGCAAGAAAATAAGAAAAGAATACGAGTGAATCAATGTTGATATAGTTAGAGATTTTCATAACTCATTGATTATGTAGGGGTGATTGTAGGTCGGGTTTTTTTACCATACAAAAATCCGATATTCGGTTCAGTTTGGATTTCTAGACAACAAACGTCGATTTGGCGATTAAAACCGCCTAAATAGAAAAAAACAACTTTTTTCCTAGATGTTATGAAATAAAACTTAGTCAACACGTATTTAAGATTTGTAGATGTAGTATAACATCTAAAGTTTGACAATCCAAAATCTAAGCACAAATAGGGATAATTGCAAAAAAGTACCCTAAGATATTCATTTTTTTGCAACTTGTAGCCCTCTTCTTTGGTAATTGTAAAAGAATACCCAGAAGTTGCCTTTTGTCACAATTTGTATACAAATGATGATTTTACCGTTACAGTTTAGATTTAAAAATAACAAGAAACAAAGAAGGCAAATTTTCATATCACTTACACTTGGTAAATTAGGATATTTTGTTCTTCAATTATTATATTTAAATTCAAATTTGAAGGGTAAAATCATTGTTTTGAAACAAATATATACGAAGTGTTTCAAAGAAACAAGTTCAGGGTATTTTTCTTTTTTGTAATTAGACTCCAAACGAATTTCTCCAAAAGAGGACATAATTAGGCAATACTATAGTTTTGATCATCACGGTAGCATGCATATAGAGACTTAGTAACCCCCAAAATAGTCTTAAATCAAAAGACACGTTATTCAAGGTTCTTCGCATACATACCTTTTCAAAAGCGTCATACGATTTGTGGGCGTGACAGCTTCCTTCACGGAAACTACCACAGGTTCCTTCGGGGGTTCCAAAACTCGCAAATTTTATTTTTGATATTTTCTGCCCGGAAGCACACCACAGATGGGCCTTGGGCCTCAGAGGTTTATTCACCTTACCGGAGGCTTGCATCTGATAGTTCATGAGGCTCGGCTGGCAATTGGAGATATTCGAGCAAAAACCGCCGGAGTG
>JAYMSV010001388.1:0-12977 GCA_036897745.1 Erodium moschatum | reverse complement strand
GTCTTCCGGTTTTCTTCTTGACCTAGCGTTTGATTCCCGAGAAAGTAGAAAAATAAATCTAATTTACCAATAAATATGAACGAAATTTAAATGCCTTTTCATTTCCTCCATTTTCTCAGCAACCAATCGTCCTTTGAACAGTTTAACCGCAGGGCAGAACTTCAGGTTAACTCTCATGAACTCCTCTTGCTTTTGTTTCATTTCCGTTTTTTAATCCCACTATTCCATCTCTTATCAGCTGTTGTTTGCTTGATGCTAGTCTGGGAATTGTTTGGTAAGATTTGTGCTACTAATGTTGGTTAAGGTTTGATTACAGAATTGGTCTGAAACTGGTAAAGATGTTTTGTTTGAAATGTAATCATATTCATAACATGAATAGACCAGAAGTGAGCTCCCAGAAACCTAAGGTTTGCCAGCCAGTAGTAAGACTGTTTGGAGATTGCCCAATAAGATTTTAGGATACAGTTTTTTGTAATCTATAAATACTTAACACTTCAGGAAAATCTCGAACAATTTGTAGTCCACCGTGGAGCACTATAATAGCTATATCCTAATCTGAAGCTCCACATCCTCATCCCGACACCTATGTCCACACTGTGAAAATGATCACTAGGTTTTTATCTATGTTGTCCTGAGGCCATATACTGAATTATGGCAGTCAATCATGTTTGCATGTTGTGCCATAGAGTCACAACAAAGAAACGTCTGGAAGCAATGTTGCGTGTCAGTCTCAGATTAGTCACGGTGGTGTCCACCACTCATTTATGCCCGGTTATCTTATTTTCTATATATGTCCATGTTGTGCGGCTTAAGGAGTGTAAGTTTTGTACCCTTCTACATGTCATTTTTCAAGTGATGCATTTTCTAGACATGACGTTATTACTGATAAATGTGTACTTGAATGATAATAAACATTTTATGATGTAATAACTATAGTTTACTCATCGGTTATTGATGTACATATTCTAATGTGTAAGAGTAGGGCCTCTTGTACTTATTTATTCCATAAAGATCTCCATAACATAATACAGTAGTTCAGACTAGTAGGAACAATTACATCTAAGTGGACCCTTAAACTTGATAATGTTTTTTTTTACTGATTTGAAGGTGGACTTGATTGCTGCTCTGCTCATCCAGCTGCTGCTTTCTTTTAGAGCTCCAAGACTAGGTCTGTGATTGGAATCGTAGAACTACATCAGCATAATTAGTAATCAAAGTATATATTTACATGTTGTGTAGCTAGGTATGCCTTTTATAGCTCCATGACCTGGTTCCCAGTGCAAATATTCTTTGTATAGGTCTTACGTAAGTATGTATCTGTTTGTGGGTTTGTTATGTATTCAAGTATAATCTCACGTATAATAAAGTAGGAAAAATGATCCATATAAAAAGCGCAAGGAGCACACCCAACTAATAAGATTGACCTTTTAGTTGTGTAGCCTGACCCGATATATGTAGCCTGATTTTAAAATTCTTCATAATCTGATAGACATGTTACCATGCCTATGAGTTACAATTGCATTTAATTTATTTTGCAATATCACCCTTAAAATTTCACTTTACTAGATAAGTTATTAAGTATTTCTAAATAATTAGAAATAGCTGCCATTATGAAGTTCTCTCTACGGACCAGTAGATTATAAGTTATGACCTCAGATAAGACTATTGGGAGAGTTATGCTTTGGTTAAATCTAAGTGCAGAAAAGTCTAGTGTTGGTAATGATTGGAAAAACAGGGGTAAAGTGCATACACAATGACCCTCCCTAGACCCACAAAGGCGGGAACATAGTGCGTTAGGCCAGGAAATGCATGTATACTTACAGTCTTCATCTGTTTTGATCCAGTGTTCTGTAATTCTATTTGAATCTCTGCCACTTGGTGTGATATGGGGTGGATTGAATTGGCTGTTGTAGTGTCTAAGGCTCTCCTTTAGGAAGCCTTTCTGAGGAAATATTACTATGTCATCGTCTTCCAGCATCTGGCTTCCATTGTTGTATCCCCTATCATAGGCCATGCTCATTTTTGTCTCTATTTTCTGGGGTGTGCCAAGCTTTTGCATTGTTGTCGAGCTTTCAGGATGAACTTTTTTGTGGAACATTTGAAGGATCTACACACCACACCACACGTCATGGTAAAAGAAAACTTGAATGAAAGACCATTATTTGGATAATCATGCACCTATTTAAGATTCAAAACCAGTAAAATAGTTTCACAGGTTAAGAAGGAAGGGAAAGAAAGCAATCATTGGGTTGAGTACTTGAGCTGTCAGTTTGGAGCTTTTATGGACCATTTATGAAGAACATGAAGACAACTATCAGTAACTGAAGATTTTTTTGTTCCGCGTCTGCAAACCTTGTAGATTGGCTTACTAACAGCATGTTCATTGCACTGTCATGTATTGTTTTCCGTGATTCTAGCTAAAACATTTAAAAAAAAGTTTGATGCAGCAGTGATAATAATACTTGAAGTACCTTAGGCTGTTTCCTTTCTGCTGAAGCAGAGTCAAGGGATGCAGAGCTCCTAGAAGAAGCATTTGACACCTTTTTTTTCAGCATCTTTTTCATTAGTTGCACTGCAGATTTATCTACTTCCTTGTATGCTCGTTTTTCATCTTTCTCACATTTTACTCCAGAATTTTCATCTCCTATTTTACTCTTCTGAAACAGCTCTCCAAGTGATGTCCTGTTCTCCTTCTTTGTCGCTGTTGTTGTTTCTGACAATTCAACTGCTGACCCAAAAAGATATCCCTGGAGTGGACAAACTGCAGTTCCATTTCCATTGATCTCAAGGCCTTCGTTTGGCCTGCCACTAAGTGTTGCTGTGTTACCATGACTGCTTCTCCCTGTGCTGACATGACTGTTTCTCCCGGCGCTGACATGACTGTTTCTCCCGGTGCTGACATGACTGTTTCTTCTGGACATGTCACTGAAACCATTTTCTTTTGCTTCTGCTCCCAAAACCTTCTCCAACTCATCATTGATGAGCTTTAATTCATTCTCTGTTGCCTCAGTTTCTTTTTCTGTTATATTCTCAATAGAGATAGAAAAAGTTGGTGTTGAGGGGTCTCTGATAGCTGGGTCTGAACCAAGGGTTCCAATTGCAAGGAATCCATGGAAGAGATTAGATGCTGCAGTTGATGATTCTTCTTCTTCATAGTCTTCTTCTAGTATTGCTGTTTCTAAACCAGTAAAAGATTTCTGACAATGGTCTCTTAGAGCTTGCCTGAAGGGGCTGGTTCCATAGTGGGGTTTTGGATAGTGATGTTGGTCATCAAGTGATGGCTGCCCAGAAGGACAAGTAGAACAGTGTCCTGATAGAAACATTAAACCGACTTGGATAGTGAGGTCAATGGTTAAAGAAATGTAATTTCTGTGTAGGGAACCTAGGATGCATTTCAGCCATAATTGCATGTAGCACAAAGAGTGTGGATTGTGAAATCATTATTTATTAGGTATGTGAAGTGTAGAGTGGGTTATTGAGTCCTCATGGACCATGGAAGAGTTGATTAATTTGTATGTGTAGATATGAACATTTAATCTTATTTCAGCCATGTGTGTAAAGGGTTCACATTGGAAGCATATTAAACCTAAATGTGCATAGCACAACATGGCTTACCAATAGCGAAATCCTTGAATGTTTCACTGCTGTTTTGGCGAAACTTTCGATGCATCCAACCAAGCAACTGCAACAAAAGAAATGGAAATGTTAAGTTGTGATGTATTTGAGGATGGAGTAGCCATTCAAAGTATGCTTGTGAAAAGAGTCAACCTTCATCTTGATATCTGTCTTCAGGATGAGGAGAGCATGTAAGACTTGCTTTTCTAGGTATATATATACTTAGTTGTTGAACTATTTATTAATAAGTAGATTAAATAGACATGGTGAGCATCCAGTAGCCAGTGAACAAAAAATGTGAGTAGAGATGAACAGTGAGATATTTACGAGATTGTGGTCGGCTATTATTGTCAAGTTCATATCACCTTGCCAAATGGAGAGTGGGGCCGTAATCTTAAGGCTATTATTTCTACCTAAAAGTTGTTCACTTTGATCATGAATGGAATTGGTTACAGGATGATGGTCTGTTTCGTTCGTATTGATCACTGACAGGTAGAATACTATGGTACTGCATGTAGTATACATGATCTACATCACATGTTTAGTAGAACTCTCTTGCTAGACCTGCCATTGAAGGCTTGTTAAAACGCATTCTGTACAAGTTAGAGTAAATTCTTTGTTCTGATATTACTATTATACTCTTGCAGGTTAAACTCCTTATTGAACAACGTGGAGATTGTTTTGTTCGACCCCTCTGAATCCACAATTTATTGGACTATAATCTTATCATTAGTGATCAAAAGGTCCAACGACAACGTTTCTTGATTGATTCAGCCCTGGTGGAAAATCTGTCTGAAAGGGTCGTTATTTATTCATCTGAATAATAATCTGTGGAAACCTTTAATAATGTCTACATTTAGTGTTTATATAAGTATATCACCTTTGGATATGTTGTGGCTGCAGCCAACTTGAGCATGCAAAAACACTTGGATATACATGAAGTTCTTATGCACCGTATCCCAAGCAATGGTCGCAATGAATGGTTTCAACAGGATCTGAAATTTCATTGAGGTTATGACTAGATTTAGAAGGCCAGCAAATCTTTCAGTTGAATATTGCATCACTGAAGTAATTAGCTGCAATTATTCATATCTCAGAAGGGGTAAAATTTATTTTATTTTATTTTATGTATTATGATCTAACACTATCTATACCCGAAGATGCTATGACCCACTAATGCCTGGTACTCCTTTTCGTGGTACAGTAAAATGGCCATGTCTTGTTGAGTGGTTTTCCTTCATAGTTATTCTGTCACATTCATGTTCTCTCAGTCAGAAGTGGTTTTCTGTAGAAAAGCATGAGTGGACCAAGCCTGTGTACCTAGTCAAAATCCAGTGTGCCCCATAAACTTCTCCATGAAATAAAGTAAGCTGCAAAAAAGAGAAAAGGCTTTTAGCTTAGAGACGAAGGTAATACAGGCATACCTGACAAGAATAAACACTTGTTGCTAATCAAGTGGGTCAGTACCATAATCTCATTTTCAGAGATCTGAAATCAAATAATTCTTTATAGGAATTAATATTTGTGAAAATGATAGATATTGACCCTGTTTGGCTGTGATCTCCACAAAATTTTATAAACGAATGTTTTCAGTAGTCTGCTTGATTTAGATACCAATTTAAGCTTCAGCAGGTTTCAATCAGTCTTGACGGCCGAGTATGTTAAAGCCTGGTGGGAACAAAACTGATGTCGATGGTTAGTTAGTTAGTTATTGCATTCTAGTTTCTTAAATGTGTAGATTTTAAGAGGTCATTGATAAAAAAGTAGCAAAATGACATTTGTCAAACATTCCAAATATGGTATTAAGGGTGCCAGTGTCCAGGAAATAGTTCCAGTGATGGTATATCACAGAGAAAAGTATAATGAACTCATAATTTCTGCAGCAACTTGTGATTCATAATTCTCTCTTGATGGATGGTATTGGATATGGAATTTGATGTAGCAAGTTCAGAACCTGTCAACCTGCCAGTACTTCCTAGATTGGAAAAGACAATATGTAATTAATGGAAGATGTCCGAAATAAGATATAACTTATAAGAATACAGAACTATGAATTATAAAGCAACATTTTGTATCTGGTCTGTTAAGGAGTTTGTTTAGACCTTGTTAGCTGTAAGTTAAAGCTTGGCTTGAAAAATATAAATTTGGAGTTCTCTCTTAATTGCTAGAGTGATGTCTTTTCCTTGTATTTGAACATCTATCTGTCTGAGGGACTGACTGGCCTTAATAGCTCAAATCATGGTTAGAGTGGATGAATATGAAATCCATTACCTGATGCATGAAAGAATATCGGCATCTTAAAGTTAAGGGTTAGTTTCTTAAAACTACCTTATGTATTGTCCACGTGTGAAAAACTACCTTACGTTTAAAAGTCACCAGTAAGATACACTACCTTTTGTCCACGGTCGTCTACCGACGAATTTTGGAATATTGCGTTAAAATGGACGGAAAATTAGGGGCCTTAACAATACATAAAGGTAGTTTTCGTATGTAGACAATACATAAGGGTAGTAATTTCGTTGAAAAAACTAACAGACAACCGTGGCCAAAAGATAGTGCTTCTTATTGGTGACTTTTAAACATATGACAATTTTTCACACGTGGACAATACACAAGGTAGTTTTAAGCAATTAACCGTAAAGTTAAATATCTGATGATCTTACCCTCCAATGAAGTTATGCATAGGTTGGCGAGTCATTTAATACTTTTTCTTTCTTGTTTGTTTTGAAGATGAAATTCTATGTTTTGGTCCTTTTCATACCTCTGCTAGAGAAACTTATCTTCGTTTGATAGGAATATGCCACACAAATTTGGTGTTTTGGAAATAAATGAGCAAGACTGACCAAAATCAGACACCAGCCATGTTAAAACATCAAGTGTAGGGTCTCATGATAGGTTCCGGTATCTTTATTAATTATTATTGATACCAACGTAATACTAAAATACGGACTAGTGGACAGTTACGACAGTATCCTGCGGCTAGCATGAAAAGAGCTCAATTTTTGAAGATTGAGACAGACCTGGCTGTGATGAGTGCCTGTCAGACCCTTCAATTATAGGTCGGTTTGTCACAATGCCTTTGATGTGCACTTTAAAAGTTGCCTTTTCTGGCACAGTGGGGCTGGCATTCTCCACTCTTTGTTTATTAGAGATTCTCAGCTTAATAAACTGGCAAAAAGATAGGTCCAACAATAGTTCATCTTCATGTGTATACAGTCTTAGGATGAGTAAACCCTGCATCCTTTATGGCTGATAATCTTGTTTCTACCAGGTGATAATTGATGATAGACAAACGTATATACATACTAGAATACCATCCTTGATCATATGCTTGGCTTGTGGATATATCAAGATGACGAGTAACATCTCCTTGCCACATAATTGTATGGTCATGGACATGGCAGACTCACCAGTCACCACAAGAACCATGGTTCCGAGACAGACTGGTACTGTACCCATTCAGGTATCCATCTCATTACTTAACACATGCCCTTATCTTTTACTTCGTTGTTTGTTATCCGGTTAGCTTCATGCCATATCACGAGGGTGAAGTTTTCCATTAGCCTTCTCGTTAAGTAGGTACTCATCAATGTCTTTAGACAGCCCATGTTGATTCATTCACTCAAAATTTTGTGGAGTGGTTACATGCCGCTTGTAAAAATTGCATATTATTGTTTTCACCTGAAATGTCACTTCTATATTGCTGAAAATTATAGAAATATGGAAACAATTGCGTAATGTCCATAAGCTTTTCTTGATCCCAAACAATCTTCTCCAGAAAAAAGAGCATGCCCGCCAGTGGATGCTTGTTAGTTATTGCCCTATTGAAATAGCCTTTAGCTTAGATTTCAAGGACTGAACCAAAAAGGAGATTAAGGTTCAGATTTTTAAATACAAATATACTTTATATTATTTATGAATACCTCTTTCTTGACCGCATACAGGTTCCATAAATTGAGGCTATGAGCATGTGAGAATAATAAATATGTTTTTGGCCAAAATATATAAAGTTCAACTAGATTCACATGGGATGATGAGAAAAAATAATACATCACAACTACTAGAGTATGGGAGAAGTAGATCAAACAATGAAGTCAAGCACTAGAACTCTCCTTCTTTGTCTTCACTCTTTTACAGCAACATTCCTCAAAGCCACTTGGCTACAATTTGTCTGATCCAAATGGCCATCTTCTCATCAGATGGTACATACTCAGCTAGACTCCATATGGTTACGAGGTCAGTTCCATCACCACTCCGAATCTTTGCTTCCTTTCACTTTTTTTCCACTTCTGACTTGTGAATATCCAGAATGATAATGCTAATTAAAGTGTTAACAGGATGTGATTAATATCACCCACCCACTACCAGAAGTCACTATGGTCCTGGGTCTGGGTGTGAGGTGATATGGACATTACTTGGGTCTAAAGTCACCAGTTCTGGCAATTGCTCCAGCCAACATGAAGGTTGACGGCTGTTGTAAAGATGGCATCTTACCATCCTGGTACGGAACAATTCCACATCAGGGTTGGTTCTGTGAGAAAATGGAATGAGAATTCAAATATGACTGCAGCTGCCTAGGAAGTAGGAACTTCACATGGTGGGTATTACTGCTCAGCTGTGTGGCGTGTGCCCCCCCACGAGATTCATTACTCTCGATTTTAGTGCCTCAAGCTTTCGGTAAGCCTACATTTATCATCTTTGTTCTTATTCTCAGCCTTTCCTTCTGATAAATCATGAAAATAGGTTCCAAATTGCACTATCCAATTTGAGTTGTGCTACTAAGCCGAGAACAGCACATATTTTGGACAAACTTGGTTTGGATTTTCTAGTGGTGTGGCTAAAGCTGTCCATTATCTGCCTGTTGAGAGTTAGAATGAGACTCGTAGGATTAGGATGGAGGTTTCCCAACTATCCTCAACTTAGATTGGCTTAGTCGTTTCTCATTATTGATGATGTGAAATTTATCTAAAATGACTGTTCTTAAAATAATTGATCTAGCGATAAAGACTAGCCCATGTTGCTTAACTCAATAATGGAATTTTGAGATTCAATGAGTAGATTGAACAGGGATCAGAATCACTCTCCACTGTGTGTTTTTTTAGTCTTGTTTTGATGTGATTAAACTGTTTTCATTATGGCTAGTTGAGAAGTTATTTTCATGACATAGGATATGATATGCAGCTAAACTCCTCCACTGGCGAGCAGGGTCCCTTCGTGTTTTGCTCGCTCTGATCATGTCCTACTTGTGCATGCAGACGCTTCAAACTCTTGTCGTCTGCTAAGTTTCCAATTGTATATTGGGCCTGAATCCATGTGCCAAAATATAACATTGAAGAAAAGCCCAATCACCCCTTCTTGAGCTTCCATTCCATTATGTGCAGCCTCACCTGAGAAATAACATGTACCCAGTTGCCATTAACTTACAACGTGCACATCAGGTATCGACTCGCGAATCAAGAATCACAGCTGGTCCAACACGTTAAACTGATGTCTTTATTGTGGACTAAATGTAAAAAGATCCATTCAATTATGGACAAGCTCTAATAAAATTATACTAATTTTATTTAGTTAATTTGTATTTTTATTAATTAATTTTATTTAGCTAAGTTATTATTAATTAACTCAGAATGCGAGTCTCACATCGTGGAACACAATTTTTTTTTTGATCAGCAAATTTTTTTTGTAGAAAGACCAAGTTTTCAAAATGAAAATAAGGCCAAGGATAAACCCTCAAGTTACAGAACAGAGCATGCCTAACAGGCACCTCAAACCAGAACAGTAACACCAAACCCATTGAATGGGTATAACACATGCTTAGTCCCCAAATTTTCCAACATGAAGAAAACAACAGTAACAACAACTAAACCAAAGACTGGGTCTAACAAAGGCCTATACCCGAAAATAACTAACACGAAGTAAACTAAGGTCTAACCCCAGACCAAAACCACATGGGCCAAGCCCAACAACCAATAAACTAAGCCCAACCAGGGGCAAAACAAAGGCCTACAAGGACACAGTAAATAAAGGAAAAAGCCCAAGAAACGAAAAACCCTGAGAGCCAACCAGACTTACAGAGAACCTCAAGCCCCGCGCCGACCTAGAACCACGCCGAAGCCAAACGGACAACTTCTTCTCGGAAATGAAGCACAAGAAACATCCGACCAACACCGCCCGGAGAGAAGGAACCACCACCGGTCCAAGACAAGAAACACAAGTAGAGAAGTAGAGGACCAAAAAACCCCGATAAGCAGCAAAAGGAAACGAAGGACTCATCGTAGCGATCTACATCAACGGTTGACCTCAAAACAAGACTACCCAGTCAATCCCAAACGCCGGCCCAAAATACCAAAATAATAATTCGCCGCCCGGCCAGCACCGCACGACGACCCAAAAGGGTTGGTCGGATTAGGAAACCTCCTAACAACAAGTCCCAGAACCCCTTTCCCCGAAACCAACCCCACGCGAACTTCAAACCTGCCTGAAGGCAAAACCCCCACTGTGGAACACAATTTAATTGTGAGTCTCATATATAAGTTCACTCACTGTACATGCTCCAACTGGCCTCTGGCATCTTCTCGCGTCATAATAAGCTTGGCCGGATACAAGACACTTTGATACATACAATTGCTGATAACAAAAAGAAGAGTTTTGGTGACCATATGTAACAAGAATCGTCGTGTAAACTATTCATGCTTGTTGAACATCCAAAGCCATTAAAGCTAATCAGGAGTTGCTTCCTTCTTCAAATCGTCAGCATAGTCTATATGATTCAGAAATGGCATCTAGATGTCATTTGTTCAAAATTCTTAAACTTAAACTTCTGCATGATCCAAATTTAGTTAAAAATTGCTTCCTCTCATCATATGACCTATGTGTGCTTACACTTAAGTCCTTGTGATGAGAAATTGAGATCCTATATCACAGCGAAGATGACATGCCCATTTTAGTAAAACCCAACCCCTCCACAATGTAAGCTAACTCCATCAATACAAACCCCGTCACTTGTCAATAATAATATCCTACCAAAATAATTTCTAAATTCAAGCTCCCATTCTAGTAAAGTTTTCGGGTGTCTGTATTTTCATGGGCCGGATTAAGTGTTTGCATGGGCCCATTTCCATCACCGTCAGAAGTTTAAATCCGACGAGACGCGCATACAGAAGAGAAATGGAGGGGAGCCGAGACTAACTAACTCACTGAGGACAACAACTCCAGATTCGATATCGATTTAATTGAATTCTCTGCAATGAATCTAAAACAACTCCTTGCATAAGAACTCTTTAACTGCATTAGAGATAAGTTGGATGAGTTTCGATTGAGTCGCAGGAATTGTGAACTCCCCTGTAAGTTTTAGGCACCCATAGCAAAAAAATGAAGATGAAGAATAGCATCCGAAAAAGGGCATAACTTTAACAAATCAAAGTTAGGGGGACAAATGTGAGCGGCATGCTAATAAAAAAAGGAAAGCAAACATAATTAAATGCAAAATGATGATGATGATTGTGTTCAACTAGCATTTGGAGTTGACACTTGACCATGTTTGTAGCAAAAATAGAAAATGACTTCCCGCCGGCATTGATATTGGAACACTATTCATATCCAACTTTTGCTTTTCTCCAACCAAATCAACAAAAACAAATATTAATTACACATTCGGATTCCAAAGTCCCCAAATGCGCGATTTTATCGATCCCAATACGTCCGGCATCGCTTTCCTCCCCGAACCCTTGTCGTTGCTCGCCTCTTCCTCCCCGATTACTTCTTCTTCTTTGCTTCTCTCCGGGGAGGCTGGTAACACCGGAATGCTCTCGGCGAGGCCCGATGACGGAACCTCCGGCATCGGCGGCGAAAGAGGAACATCGTCGAGCTTCTCGGCCGGCTCGACGCGACGGGCGTTCTTGTCCCTCCGCTTCCCCCTGGAGGTCTTTTTGGACTTCTCCCCGTTGGCGAGGTGGTCCTCGAAAGCCTCGATGGCCTGATTGATGAGCTCGCGGTTCGGAGACGAGTCCCACCTGAACCAGTAGCTAGTGTAGCAATCGAAGCACTCGCAGTCAAATCTGGGCGGCTTGTGGGGCTGCGCCGGCTTCTTGGTAGATTTTTTTTTGGGGTCTTGGACGACGGAGGAGGGATTGGTCTTCAAGGACCTGGAGATGAGGTAAGCGAGGACCTCGCGATCCTCGACAGAAAGGAGCGTAGCAAGGGCCAGAATGGCCGCCGGGAGGAGCTTGAGCGCGTCCATCTCCGGCGAAGAAGGGTACACTTTCCCTTTGTTTTTGAGCTTCATTGAATGGCCTTGTGTTGATTTGGCTTTGGAGAGAAGAGAAAAAGGAGTGAGCTTTGATCAACTTATCCGATTAGAGAGAGAGGTTTGGTGTTTAATTAACCTGATAATAATTAAGAGAAAGTGTACGTCACCGTCCTTTTATTTTCCAGGTTCCACGCTCTCCCCTGGTGCGTGTCTCCCACTTCCCGGTAGCAGCGGACAGACATATGTCATTATCGAGCGACTGGGAGCTATAGCTAGGAGGACAGTAGCGCAGAGGGACGGGGCTCGTGGTTTCCGGGTAACATGAGGGGTATATCCGTCTTTTCAGTGGGGTGTCGCTGTCGTGCGCTAAAACGATTGAGCCAAGAGCCCCGTGAATGGTACCGCATTTTGGGAGAAACTATTGTCACTTATTTTACTCGTGAATCCT
This sequence comes from Erodium moschatum, assembly GCA_036897745.1. NCBI lineage: Eukaryota > Viridiplantae > Streptophyta > Magnoliopsida > Geraniales > Geraniaceae > Erodium > Erodium moschatum. Next base: position 666 of record JAYMSV010001388.1, on the reverse strand, counting down.
CCCTCCCAATTAATACTAGCACTTGACGTTTTTACTTGTATAAAAACATTATTTTATTTAAAAAAAATCAAATTAATTAAAAGTGAAAAAGAATGACACGAATCTTATATTTGTACGGAATGAAGACCAGATTCAAAATAACCTAGAATATGTAAAGAACCAACTATATGTGACTAGAGTCTAGAAGAATAAAAACGTGTTCCAAACGAGGCTATAATATAGCTCAATTTTTGTTGGAGGACCTTCTACTATGCATATTTATTCTATAAATCAATTTCCTTTTTAATATTAATGATTATTTTTGTCTCCAACACTAGCTGACTAGCAGCAGTGCAGCACCTAACCCCGAACAATATGGTCGGTTCATAACTTGAATTCCCATCTATTTTTATTTACCAACAAAACTTCCAATTAAGATAGCTATATGAACAAAAAATAAGAGTCTAATTGAACGAGGTTTTCTCCCAAAAACCTAGACCCCCTTTTCTCCTTCTTCTCATTCTCCTCATCGTCTCCGTCTGCTATGGCAAAACTCTCCGTCCCTCTCCATCTTCCGGCTCCGATCAATCTTCATTGCGGATTCCTGCCCCCTCACGAAGGTTATGGAAACCCCATCACAATCTCCCCCCCCCCCCCCCACCCGGTCTTGGTCCCACCGGCCCTCCC
>JAYMSV010001387.1:0-12981 GCA_036897745.1 Erodium moschatum | reverse complement strand
ATTAATGATTCTGTCATTAATGCATATCTTTTTAATTGATTTTGTAACCAATCACCCCCACCCCATGAATTTCGGTGGCTGTCCGATCCCCTAAATCAATGGTTCAAATTGGTTTGTATTTCGTACCTGAATTTCGGTTTGTACCTGAAAGTTCCCCTATATATAATATCCCTCCGTTGTATATATATGTGATATCATTATTCAATAAATAACAAACTGGAATATACTATTAGAATCAGAATATTGTGTTTCTATGACTATGAGCATTATTATTCAAGATTGCCAAATTATTTTAGGAGATTCCATTTGTTCAGTTATTTTTCTGATATCTGTTTATATCTGATTTAGGGAAAACATCATTCACTTACTCACTTTTACTTTTCATTATCAATAACACACTCTAAAGCTGATCTAATATCAATAACACACTACACATTTTATTATTTATCAAAATATTATGATTTCTATTAATTTAGATGAAAAATTCACATATGACTTCACATTTTAAAAACAATACTTAATTAACCCTTTGAATGTACTCAACCACGAAACCCTCATGAAAATTGGGCACCATGAAGTGAGAGCCATCGTGCATAAACTCGAGGTTGAGAGTGCAAAAAACCATGAAGCCAAACAAATAATTAGTATGCAATTTGAAACCTCCCCAACTGAAACACATCTTTATCAGCATGTCCTATTTTTGTTTCTCTGAAAAGAATCATGTGAATGTACATAAGTTAATGAGATTCAAGGAGTTGAACTTTATGTCATTACTTTAGAGGACCAACTCAACTAAAACCTTCTCGCCAACTCACTTACATTTCTTCCTCTGCCTCTCCTTCCCTCACCATATAAACACTAACCTCCCTTCCATTTCTCTCTCACCAAATCCTCCATTCTCACTAAATCTTCCTCGGTCCTCACCTGATCAACCATGTCTTGCTAAAGAGGCAAATACGTTGATGAGCTCATTGGCAATGTTACCTACATTGGCACCCCTAGAAAGGGTATTCTTGTTGCTGATGATTCCACTGGAACCATTGGCAAGCGTCTCTCTAGCATCAATGTTGAGAATGTTGACTGCAACAGGCGTGCTCTCCATGAGCTCCTTTTCTGCACCCTCAATTCCGTTCAATACCTCAGTGGTGTTATCCTCTTTGAGGAGACCCTCTACCAGAGCACTGATGCAGGTAAGCCCTTTGTTGAGGTCATGAAGAAAGCTGGAGTTCTTCCCGGGATCAAGGTTGAAAAGGGTAGTTGAGCTTGTCGGTACCAATAGTGAAACCACCACCCAATGTCTTGATGTTCTAGGTGTCTGATGCGCCAAGTACTATGAAGTCGGTGCCCGTTTCGCCAAGTGGCATGCAATGCTCAAGATTGGCCCCAACGAGCCATCTTATCTTGCCATCAACAAGAATGTCGATGGCCTAGCTCGTTATGCCATCATCTACAAGGAGAACGGTCTGGTGCCCATTGTTGAGCCAAAGATCCTCGTTGATGGACCCCACGACATCAACAAGTGTGCTGATGTCATCGAGCGTGTCATCGCAGCCTGTTACAAGGCTCTGAATGACCACAAGGACCTCCTAGAGGGAATTTTGTTGAAACCCAACATGGTTACACCTGGCTCGGACGCTCCCAAGGTCACCCCTTAAGTGATTGATGAGTGCACCGTTCGTGCCCTCTAGAGGACAATGCCTCATGCAGTTCCAGTTGTTGTGTTCTTGTCCGGTGGACATAGCGAGGAGCAGGCGACAATGAACCTCAATGCGATGAACAAGCTCAAGGAAAAGAAGTTGTGGTCTCTGTCATTCTCCTTCGGGCGTGCCCTTCAGCAGAGCACACTCAAGGCATGAGGTGGCAAAGAAGAGAACATTACCAAGTGTCATTCTCCTTCGGGCGTGCCCTTCAGCAGAGCACATTCAAGGCATGAGGTGGCAAAGAAGAGAACATTGCCAAGGATCAGGCTGCATTCCTCACAAGGTGCAAGGTTAACTCAGAGGCTACCCTCCGAACATACCATGGTGATGCCACTCTTGGGGAAGGAGTCGATGAGAGCCTTCACGCCAAGCACTAAAGAGGTTTAAGCTTAAGTTGATAGTTGAAGGCCCAATTATAGTTATATTCTAACACACGCCCTCACATACAAGCCCGTTTATGGGTTTGGAGGTGAATTATTTAGAAGAGGAGACTAGCTTATTGAGAAGAGATATAAGGGCTAGCCCATTTTGGGCAAATTTGATAAATTGAGAATAAATAAGAATTTTTGTAGAGAGTGAGGTTTGAACTCGGGTCTGTGAGGTGTCAAGCTCTAATACCATATTAGAGGACCAACTCAACTAAAAGCTTAAGCTGATAGTTGAATGCCCAATTATAGTCATATTCTAATAATTACAACTCTCTGTCTAACACAATTCAGTGGATGGTCCATGGGTTTTATTTAAGCTATTGGGTAATATGATTATCTGGAAACACTTATGATTTCACATATGACTTTGGTACTCTCACTTCATTGTTAATTTTCATCTTTTACATTGTCATTTAGAATCTGAATCTAACTTAGCACAAAGAGAAAACAGAAAGAAAAAGAAAGGTATGATGATAGAGAAAATGGCGTCATCCATGCCTCAAAGAACATCAAAGAGGGTAAAAATTCAATCTTTTTTTATAACTTGAATGGATGTCATTTAAATTCATTCAAAGCTTTGTTTGTTTCAACTGAAGAAATAAAATTGCTGGAAAAATCTTATCATGTTGTTGGTTCAGCTCAGGGTTGGAAAAAATAATGTTGTGACGTGTGGTTCGTAATTCACTAGAGTAATTGAACATTTTTATTAACATTTTGTTTATCACGCGACAAGAACTAGTGTACTTTCTCAAGATGGATATGTGACTATTTGTTAAGAGTAATTTAAATTTTGATGCTCAGGAAGTTTTGCACGAGCACAGATCATTGAAAATAGAAATTGGTATATATGTTGGATGAGTCAACAGAGTGGAGGTCTTTATGTTGTAGAGTTTAGGGTGTGGTAGTTTTTGAAAGTTAGATGAATAAAAAAAGGGTAAATTAGGCATTTGTTTTCAACGTTGATGTCGTTAGCCAAAGTTAACGGAAACTCGTGTTTTTGATAAATATTGAAATTTGACGATGTGTTATTGATAGAGAATAGTCTTTAGGGTGTGTTATTGAAAATCAAAGTTCAAATAGGCGGTGTTAATAAAGTTACCCCTCTTATTCAATACCCGATATGCTTGAAAACCCTATTTTTTCATTTTTTTTTAACTTAAACTACAACAAACCTAATAAACATAAAACATCATTACTAGAAAAATTAAACAACTACAAACTTAATGAAGATAAAACACATAATATTAAACATATACTCATATTGGAAAATTATAGGTCTTGTTGATGGAAATGAAGAACATTGCTCTTACTACTTAAAGTACATCGTAGGGGTAGGCGAAATAGGCAGGCTAGGGGGGACCACTTGTACTAGTTGTTGGAACATCTTTTGGAGGTGGAATAGCCCCAATGTTCTATGAACCTGAATAAGTTTACACGTCGTGGGGTTGCTTCTCCCTCCACCGGAAGTGCTTCTTCCTGGTGTGGAGATGTTTTTTGGTTCACCTCTTGTGAACCAAAGTGCTCCGATAGTTTTTATTCATCAAAAAGAGATAAGGGAAATGTTTCTTCCAATGGCTCCTTCACGTGGTTGGTGGCTCTCCATCGTCCTCTTCCGTCGAAGATGAAAGGTACATCTCTTCGGGGATGTACTGAGAAGGAGTGGGAACACATAATGGTGAACAATGCTTTTAAGTGTCGCTTTCGTTAGATGAGTTGGACTCCATCCATGGCTTATCAAGCACCTGCATCGTATGAAGTATATGGAAAATATAGGAAGAAGGAGAAATGTGAAGATAGAAGAATATATTGTCTGGGAACCGTACCTCTCACCCTGAACAAGTAACCTCGATATGTCAGTTGTATCCGCCTCATATACTCTTGAGTGAATTGGTTGTTGACAACACGACAAAATCGCTTCACGAATTGCAGGATGGTCGATACACTCATCTGCATCGATTCGTCTAGGGAAACCGTGAAACATCTGTATGCTAGCATCCATAGTACGACAATGCATTTTTGATACAAACTAAAAGCTAACACCCTCGACAGTCCGACCTTTGTTGAAAATAGTCATCTTGGTACACCACTGCTTCCATCATGTGTCGTGAAAGTGGGTGTCTCATCCGAAATTGACTTCGGAACATAGCTTCGTTGTAGATGGGGCGTTCAACAAAATAATCTTTCATCACTTGCTCACCGCCTTCCTCACACCTACGGTCGATGACCATACACCGGTCTTCCCCTTTCAAATGCATCCTTTCTTTTTCTTTTGCATTTTCGACCATGACATTGCATTGTGCTTGTATGTCCGTCCGGATATGTGCCATCATTCGGTGGGATCCGGTGGGATCCATACTGAGCCAATATAAAATTCCAGCAAACTTGAATAGCATAATGAGAGTTTGGAAGATATACTTGTTTAATGAACAACCCCACGAGATGAGTGAATTTATAGGAAAAGTCATGTTTTTCCGTTTAAAAAAGTTAAAACCTCACGGAATTGGGTTGCATCAGCATTGACCGGTCATATGGTCAAAAGGTTGCGCCAAAGCGCCACGCTCGCCACGAGAAGCGTGGACGGGACGCGGCATTACGAGTTGGTCGCATTGTGTCAACGTTTCATATAGTCGTCAAGGCCCGCGACTCTCTTTGACGTTCTACCGTTAAACGAAACTCTAAAATCTACGATCGCGCGTGTAACAATAACATATTGACGTTGACAACAAAATCATCGATTCAGCTTAGCCCCTTTGCACATGCTTTAATAAAACTTAGGTTTATGTAAATATATAAAGAAAAAAAAGTGCGTGTTGGTTACGCTCCTTGATGGACGGTGGGATAGGAAAACAACCTTGTGCGTACATTTCCTAGTGATATTCTACTTGTGTATAGGTAATAGGTACTGTATATAAAAAGCGGTCGCGGATCGGAAACAAAAAAAAACTCTCCGCACAGAAGAAAATCGTTGTACGGCTGAGGATCGGCATCGACCATCTCTCTCAGTCTCTCCGAAGAAGATGAAGATTTTCGTTAAGACCTTGAAAGGAACACACTTCGACATCGAAGTGAAACCAGAAGACTCGGTTCGTCTCCTCAATTTGTCGATTTCGTTCATACTGAAATCTGGGTTGTCCTCTGCAATTTAGCTGTTCTAGGTTTCGTATTTACGTAGTTGATAACTGATTCACTGTATTTTCTGTTATTGCTGATTTTTTTTCAGTTCGTAGAATTTGGTCGGATTGGATTAGGGTTTTAACGTGGAAGTATGGATTGGATTGGATTAGGGTTTTAACGTGGAAGTATGAATTGGTACATTAGGGCTTGTTTGGTTTGAGGTTGATACTCTAATTTGAACCAGATTATATTGTATATGAATTTATTAATTGAAGTTGTTCTGGCCTTGGGTGTGGATTGGTGTTCAAATTTTGATTTTTGTTTGTTTGTTTAATTTCCTGCTCCAGTGTCGCCAACCTACAATGGGATGACATAGTTTGATGACTAGCTGTTTATTGTAACTTTCATGTGTATGCGTTTACAAGTCGTGCATACTTTTCTTGTCTGTTCATACATCTTATGCCGTATGATAAGGCTTTTATGTTTGTTGGGTTTAGGTTGCTGATGTGAAGAAAACTATAGAAGCTGCTCAAGGGGCAGACTCTTACCCAGCTGCATCACAGATGCTTATTCACCAAGGGAAGGTCCTCAAAGACAGCACAACAATGGAAGAAAACAAAGTTGCTGAAAATAGTTTTGTAGTAGTCATGTTATCAAAGGTAGCATATTTGAAGTTTTACGTAGCTAAACTTCTGGCATTTCTCATTTTTATTGGCCTTTCCCGATTAGATCTGTTTTTCTGTTGATTTTAAAAAAATCTGTTTATTTTTTCCTACTGAAGACTTTATTCCTTGACTTAAATGAGCTAATTGTATCAGATTTTCCTTTTTTTCTCTTGTGGTAAATATCTAATTAGTCAAGTATGATGAATTATATTACTAAGAAAGTATTTCATTTTGTAAGATGGATACAGATATTTATAACCACGCCTTGGAAGGTAACAAATGACCTTGTCAAAGAATGAACACAAGACTAATTCATTGATTTCATTTATTGATATGTATAGTTGCTGTAATTATATTGATATTGATAATCCATCATACTGTATGCAGAAAACTCAAGTAAGTGGTGAGGGATCAACAACAACAACTGCACCTTCAACTAAGGTGAGACAGTAGTTTGGACATAATCCCAATGACTGTTTCTCTATGTTATACTTTTATATCAAGTGTGTGTATGTGCTGATGTCATTGCAACCTTTTGTGAACTCCAGATTTTTTCTGTTCACTTTTGCTATAGTGTGTTATTAACTGCTCTGACCTTTTGATTCCTATAGTTGGACATTGTCCTGAAGAACTACTACTATTTTTAGGCTTTTAAAGATAGAGGTTTTGTCTTAGCTCTATAAGCCTGTCGACTCTTAATGGGTCTCAAGTAGCTCATATAATCTATGTAACAATTGGAACATGTTTATGTGTGCAAAACATGTGTCTTTTTTCCTCATAACATAATGCATTGATGATACTATCCAAGTCCTTTGTATTTTTCAATGTGAATCATACTTCTTCTGTTTTCTGTCATTTTTCTTAGTGACGATGTTGAGTTTTGATCATTGTCACATCTTATCTAGGCTCCACAGACTAGTGCTCCTGCCCCTTCTCCGTCTCCTGCACCAGCAGCATCAGCAGCTCCTCTAGCAACCTCGGCACCGTGAGTCTTTGAGTATTATTTTTCAATGTTGAATCTTTTTGTTTGCGTATCATTTTATGGTTTTCTCAGTTGTCTCGTTTTTGTCTGATGTCTGCAGACCTGCATCTGTTCCTATTCCTGCTCCTATTCCAGCTTCCATTACTGATGCGTATGTTTTTTTTCTCTGCTAACCTCATTCTTTCTATATTATTTGTCCATAGTATACCTTTTTTGTATGGGCAAATTTTCTTTTGATGTAGTGCTTATTTGAACTTATGGCTCAACACTCTGTCTCTCTTCTGAATATCTGTTGCATATGTTGAAACAGGTCAGATGCTAATGTGTATGGCCAGGCAGCTTCTAATCTTGTCGCTGGGAGTAATTTGGAGGGAACAATACAGCAAATTATGGATATGGGTGGAGGGACATGGGATAGGGATACAGTTCTTCGTGCTCTCCGTGCTGCTTTCAATAACCCAGAGAGAGCTGTTGAATATTTATATTCTGTAAGTGTTTTTCCACATCTAATTGTTATTGTGTACGTAACTCCCTTGCAAAAGACGGTCTCTCATTGGTCTGTTTTTAAAATTGATTTTGTTGTCTCAGGGCACATTTGTTTTTTTTAATATAAATTTACTTTTAGTTTAAGTAAATGAAAAGACTTAATGTTTGTGTGCATACAGAAGATTCCTTAAAATAAGGTACTCGGGTATTCAAATGATGTAGCCCTGTGATGTTTCTTGTCCTCCTTCAGTTCTAGCAGAGGGTGGCATGCCTACTCTTGCCCTTTTCCCTGGGACAAGGGTAGTTAAGCACTTGATTTCTGTTTATTACGTATTATATCTATTATATTAATGTTCTTTACAAAAGTTCGTATTGCTATTTTTATCACCTGCTGATAGTCCTTTTCTGTCTTTCCCCAAGCTTGTTTAAGAAGTCATTTATCATCAAAGGCCAACATTTTGGACCTGCATTGTATGTTTTAGCATTTCCAGTTAAGGATGGTTTGAGTTTATGAACTTGCTGCTGGTTTTCTAACTGTTGGCAGAACATTATCTATTGGTCTTAGGCCAGGTGAGAACTATGCACTGTAGTTTAGGTGGGGTCCAAATGTCTATTTAGATTTAGAGTTAGTGCCAATGTAGTTTCTTTGATCATGTATAGCTTCAAACATTAGATCTTATCATATCTGTTTATGTGCATCTCCTGTACTCTTATTTATGTTTTATTCATTTCCATATGATTATAATGCCAGGGTATTCCCGAGCAAGCGGAAATTCCACCTGTGGCACGAGCCCCAGCTAGTGGACAAGCTACAAATCTGCCAGCTCAGCCCGCACAACCTGCTGCCGCTGATCCATCCACTGGACCTAATGCAAATCCTTTAAATCTATTTCCTCAGGTACTTGCTGCTCAATATAACTGATGATGTCAGTCACATTGTAGATTAAAGGTTTTGTGAACATGTGTATTCTGTCAATAGGGCCTTCCCAATATGGGAGCAGCTGGTGGTGGTGCCGGCAATCTTGATTTTCTACGCAACAGCCAACAAGTACCCCTCTCTCTATGTACACATATGTCTTGTGATGTCCTCGATTTTTATATACAACAGCATGTGATTTTATTGTCATCTTTTATTTCAGTTCCAGGCCTTGCGAGCTATGGTTCAAGCTAATCCTCAAATATTGCAGGTGATTTTCTTCTCCTTCATACTTTTTTGATTTTTTTATGTTTATAATTGAATGATGAAATTTGTTCTCATATTTCTTGGTTTTCTCATTCTCATGCTCTTGTTCGCAGCCTATGCTTCAAGAGTTGGGGAAACAAAATCCTCACTTGATGAGACTTATTCAAGAGCATCAAGCTGACTTTCTTCGCTTGATTAATGATCCTGTTGAAGGCGGGGAGGGGTGAGTTTCAGATATATACTGGAACTATTTATTAACACGTTTGAAAATAGATCCTAATGGTGACTTGATGACGATTAGGAATGCACTTGGAGACCTTGCTGCGCAAATGCCACAGGCTGTAACTGTTACCCCTGAGGAGCGTGAAGCTATTGAACGTGTAAGTTCTCTTCATCATTCTTGTATGAATTTGACTTGGGAAATAAATCGGAACTTTCTGCAGTGATCATTTTTTTAATCAGCAAGGATGATTGACCATATGATTAGGATATGTATTTGTTCATGTCCTTGTGTTGGTGAATCTGTGTTAATGGATTATGTATAATTCGTCTATTCTTTCTCCAGCTGGAAGCAATGGGATTTGACAGAGCACTTGTTTTGGAGGTGTTCTTTGCCTGCAACAAGAATGAGGAGCTTGCGGCAAACTACCTTTTGGATCATATGCATGAATTTGAAGATTGATTATGCCACTCCACAAAAATCTCTCGCTATCCTTGGACAAAAGACAGTATGAAAGAATTAGAAATTTCAGTAATGGCTTGTTTTTAATGGGGTCTTCTTGGGATTTCTTTCCGTGTCTTGTTTGGAGTTTTTATAACGTGAAATACTCGGTTTATTGGTAAGGATCCGTTTCTCTATATACAACGAATTGGGGAAATGATTGGCAGACTTTTGAATCTTGCTTTTGAGTTTCATAACATGGAATTCCTTGTCTGTTTCTCGTTTTGATGGGTTTGATCTCCTTTGAAAATAAGTGTGAGCTGAAAGGTTGTTGATAGGTTTTCTTTGATGAACAAGATAAATAGGTTATAAATTATTGAATAGTTTTTTTCTTGTTACCATTGTCAGTAAATAATGAAGTTTGGTTAATTTGGGTTTGGACTACAGATGTAAGAGTGTAGGAAATGCTCTGACACTGCTATCTTTTTCCACGGTAAATATGTCGAGCAGATAATGAGTTGTTTAAGCATATAATGAGGTACTTGGGTTTAATGTGTTATATTCAATTGATGTCGTATTTTGAATCAGTTGGCTTGTTAAATGAACGAATAGAGTTCCGCCAAACTTAGTTGAATTGTCATAGATTGTTTGCGTATGCCAACTAATTTTGACTTTCGACTTCTTTGTTGACAAAATCGAACTTGATTAGTTTTATTTACGCCCTATTGAGTTGACCTTTCGTCTCATAGGATTGGAACCCAAATCTCACATCACGATAAAGAAATAAAAGTCCAAATGATTTTCTAGTTCAGCAAATTAATGAAAAAAGTCTATTTTTTACCCTCAAAACGATACAATTATTTGTCTGCCCATTCTAATGAGCTCAAGAGCATCCACAGTGTAGTTTTTCATCGTCAGGATACTGGTTTCTCCCTGGGTTGTCGGTCTCTTATCGTTTAGTCGGCGACCAGTGCTAAAGCCTCCTCTATTGACAGTCCAGAGCGATGTTGGGAGGCTGATCTCCCCTCTTCTTCCAATCACTCGTTTGACAAGTGATGTTATTACTGAAAAGTGTTGAAACAAAAATCAATAATCAGATTCGGTTGGTTAGTTGTTAGATAACTTTTAAATAATATGGACACCATCAATACTCACATTTCTACCTCTTTTAATTTATTTTCAATCACATTTCTTCAACCTATTTGATTATTCGCTGAAAATGTTGACTTTGAAGTTTTTCTGGATGATTGCCTGATTCATAGACACCCGAGCTTAAACAGGAGGCCTTTTCAAAAATAACACCTGTCGAAGAAGGAACAACAAAAAATAACATCTTATCGACGAAGGAACAACCATGTTGGAAGAGCAATAACAATATGTTTTTGTACTCCTCACGGCCGGACTTTGTCTAGAACACTAGAGGGACCCACGAAAACTTGAAAGAACGTTTCCGAGATAAACGTCTGGTTCAAAAAGTAAACAGATATAGACTTGAATGCAAAAACATTTATACGAGTGACTAGTCTCTCCTTCCTTCGTTTTACACTCAAAGTCGAGTTACCATAAAAGGCGCGTAACGTAACGCTTCTCCAATTCGACGAGGGCGAGAGTTTTCAAAACCTCAAATCCTCGTTGCTGTTTCGATAGAGTTCCGATCTGCTCTTGCCGCTCGCTTCCCAGACGATGATGCTATCGACGAGAGTCCACGACGCTCGGGACTCCGCCGCCGCTGTGCCCCTGACCGACATAGTCCTCGCCTTCGAGGACATCCAGAACGACCTCACGTCGGAGCCGCTCGATCTCGACACCTTATGCCACTCCTGCTCCTTCGTCCCCGTCCTCTTCGGCTGCCTCGGCCTCGCTTTCAAGTTCGCCGAATCCGAATTCGTCTCTAAGGTGATCAATCGCTTCGATTTCGCTAGGGTTCGGTCGATTGTTTTTTTGGCCGGATCGATGGTTGATTTTTTTGTTTGTTAAGCTGCGAAATCTGGAGGAAGCGTCAAAGAAGTTCCGTACTCTAGGGAGTATGCTGGATCATGATCTCCGCAACAACACTGTGAGGACTCCTGGAAGCCACTCGAGGAACTTGCGCAGGATCAGGCTGGGGATTGATCTGATGAGGGCATTATTTCAGCAATTTGTTTCCACCAAGTATGCCTTCTTCTTCGATCCAGTTCATTTAGTTATGTTAGTGCTCCGTTATTTTGGGATGATCTTTATTAGTATTTCTGTTGGAAATAAGTACACTCTCCCTGGATTTTTGTGACATCAGTAGTATGAAATTCTAGTTTTCTCTTATCATTGTCTTTTTGTGCCAACCTTATAACTTACTTCATTTTGCAACTCCATTTAATTGCAAATATGCTTTTGTCCAATAGGCCGCCTTAGTCTAGAAAATGGTACTATCAAAACTAAAATGTGTCTGGATTAACTTATTAGTTGATAAGTATCATACTGCTTTAAAAAGTGTTAGGAATTTGAATCAACTTGTAAGTTACTGTAAAGCTGAAAAGAATACGGTGGGATGTTGAGTTTCTTATTTTCTTTTACAGAAGTTGCTTATAGATTCATCTTTTTATAAAACTATTTTCACTAAACTAATCCAAACACCCTCTTACTTATGATATTATTACAATTAAAAAATTATGTTTGTAGTTTTTAGTTTTGGATAGGTCGAGTAAATACCTTCGTATATCAGTTAACCATTTAGGCCCAACAATATCGATATTTAGGGAAGCACTTCAATAGAAAGACTTAAGTATACACGGATGTAACATCTCTTTGAAGGTGAATGCGTGTATTTATTGGTTTATGAAATGACGAAATGTTGTCTGCATTTTCATTGCATAAAGAACCATGGCATTGCTAATTTTTAGTGGTGTTGGCTATTTTGTTTTCTACATTGCAATGTTTATGCATTTTGTTGCTCAATCTGCAGTGACAGCTCTATACGGGAAGTGGCCTCGACAGCGTATATACAAGTCTGTGCACCATTTCACACATGGGCAGTCAGGACAGCAGTCTCTGCTGGAATGTACACTCTTCCATCACGGGATCAACTTCTGCTGAAACTCAACGAAACTGGTTAGTTTATATAACATGGGTTTCTGGAACTAACCGTAACTTTTCCTTCTAGATTAGCTAGGAAATTAATTGATTCCCCAAACTTGATGTTACTGCAGAGGAGACAGCTGATAAGAAGATGAAGAGGTACATCAATGCCGTAGTCCCAATCATAAAGTATATCGATAAACTGTACACGTCTAGGAATATTCCCTTGGACTGGTGATTTCTCATCAGTTACGCGGATGGTCTTCAGATCCTTTTTTATCCACCAGCAGTGCAGCTGAGTTCTTTTAAGTTCAACCCACGCAGCTGCCTGGCATATTACTCTCCCGAAGAGCTGAAACCATCAGTGTTCTTTTTATGGATTTTAGAGGGTTCATACTGTATATTTATATTGGTTGATTGACAATATTTGGTTGCTGAAGACACAACAGTGACAACATTGGAACACAGATATGTAGTGAATCATATTAACACACAAATTAATAAATCTTAAATGCAAGGAAGTATAGTTGTTTCCACCGTGCATAAACCCAAGATCAGCATGAGTGAAGATCGAGGATAGTGGTTTTGATAGTTGTGTATATACAGATCATTATACGAATGATGAAGTCAACTAATATCTATACTCCTTTGAAGCCAACTCTATCTCTTTTTTTTATGAGGAGAAATAATGTATTAATGAAACAAATTACA
>JAYMSV010001386.1:0-12981 GCA_036897745.1 Erodium moschatum | reverse complement strand
CTTGTATGTGGGCTTTTGAACCACGTTCGCAATCCGCTGGGAAGATAGTAGCCCGGCCCAGGCCTTATTGCGCGATCTGGTTATCAACAGCAGGCCATTGTACCCAATCCAGTTTTTGTTGATCTGTTGTTGCGTGTCAGAAACTCAGGAGTGAAGATCCATGGAGGCCTGGAGATCATCGTCACCATCAACGACTGTTTTCCTGAAGATGCAAGCAAGGCGAGGATAGTTGCTAAGGCAGCGATGACCAGGAAGCTCAGCACCACCACCAACGACGACAAGTCTCCCATGGAGCTCGACCTGGACTCCTTCCTCGACGCTCATCTCACGTCCGATTCCGACGACGACCTCAGCTCAGTACCTCGCCGCACCGTCGACGAAATCCTCAACGACTCCGATTCCTCCACCACCTCCTCGTCATCTCCTCCCCAGTCTTCTACCTTTCCTAAACCACCGCATCAGCACCACCACCACCGCTCACACTCCTCCCAAAACGACGCCGCTTCGGACAAGTCCGTCGAAACCCTAAGGCCGGCCGAATTCGAAGACAAGTCGGTTCAGTCAAAATCAAGCTCGATATACCGGGCCAGAACCGCTGACTTGTCCGGAGATCCGTTCTGGAGGGTCTCCTCTTCGCGTCCCCTTCCGTCGCTATTTGGCGGGGTCAAACCGAATGCCAAGCCCGGTGCGGCGCTTGCTGCTGCCGCAGCGGCGTCTAGGTCAGTGCCGACGCCCCACGCGGCTGCAATCAAGTCGAGGAGGTCAGGGATCGCGGGTCGGCATAAGCTTCTGGAAAGTGGAGAGTCCGGTTTCTCTGTTGGGGATGATCCTGAGACTGTTTCTGATGGGTTGGTTTCTTCCAACGGTGATTTATTTGGAGCTGGTTCGGCAATTGGAAAATCCCCGGAAAAATTGGCAGATGATGAGAGGAGAGATGATTTTTTAGATGTTGGCACTGAATTGTCTAGAAATGATGAGATTTCGGATCTTCCGCTTGATGATGCAGCTGTTTCTCATTCTAGAGAAGTGGAAATGGAAGAAAGAAGTGATAGTTTAGGGGAAGACTTGAGGATACGTTGTACTGATGATGAATTGGCTGAAACTAGTACTCCTGTGTCTAATCTGAATTGTGAAACTCAAGTGGATTCTTCTTCATCTAATTTTGAGGAGCATTTGAGTTTGAGTGCCAGTTCTTCAATTTTAGCTTCAAATGCCCATCAAAATAGAAATATGCACTCTACTTCTGTACCATATGATGCTTCTGTGAATATTGATGGTCATAGTGGAGACGGTGCTTTATCTACAGATGGTTCCAATCCGGATCTAAAGATGGAGGACGAATTGATAGAGCCAACAATGGAGACAGAGGTTATGAAGGATTCCCCTGGCTCAAAAGACAATGATGGTGGTATTGGTGATGACGGTAATAGCTCCCTCAATGACATTACAGAGCTGGTGGAAGAGAGAATTGGCCAGTTGGAGACGGAGATGATTAGTAAAAGAGCAGAAAAGAAATCAAGGTCTTCCATGAAGCCACTTGAGCTGGCTGAAGAGCTCGAAAAGAAGCAGGCTTATACTGGTTTGCATTGGGAAGAGGGTGCTGCAGCTCAACCTATGAGGCTTGAGGGTGTCAGGAGGGGGTCCACTACTCTGGGATATTTTGATGTCTATGCCAACAATACTATAACGAGGACCATTTCATCTCAAGCATTCAGACGTGATCATGGCTCCGCTCAAGTCTTAGCAGTCCATTCTAATTACATTGCAGTTGGAATGTCAAAAGGCGTCATTGTTGTTGTGCCTAGCAAACACTCCGCTCATCACGCTGACAATATGGACTCCAAGGTTGTTTTATGTTGCTTTTACTTGTTTGTATCATTGATGCAGGACCTCACAAGCATCTTATATATGCTAGTTTATCTTAATCCGTTTGAAACTTATAAGAAATATGTTTTGGTTGAATTTTTGTGAGCATACTTGAGGAGGAATGACCTTTAATGTTCATTACGAAATGGAGTAACTTTTTCTAGATAATTGTTGAAGATGTTCAAAGTGTAGGAATGCATTACCATATCATGTTCTTTCATCTTCAAAAGTAATCCAGGGAACTCCAATTCAAAAGCAAATGCTGCTTATTTCTGCATGGGAAACATGGAAAATACCCGATTTATCACTAGCATGAGAGTTTTAATGTTTCTTCTTTGTAATCACATACTGTGTGCATCCGTATGTCAGATGTATCCATCCATGAGAGTATGTTTTGTGCCTTAGCCATGTCATGAGTTTTGTGCCTTGCGTGAATAGCCCTCTCCATGCCCCATAATGGGAGAGCCTTGTGTACTGGGTTGCGTTTTTCTTTGGTTGTATCTTGAATTTTGCCACTTCAATTGGTAAAATAGTTTATTTATTCATTTATTTTTATGTAGAAGCAAGCATTATTTGCTAGTAGCTTCTGAGTATAGAAGTTTCAGTAAGCAAAATTCCTAACTTTGTCCTCTGACATGAAGTTGTATTTGCTTTTATAGTTGGATTTATTTGAATATTTTGTTACTGTGTTGTAAGAGAAAGAATTGCATTGACCTCTGAAACTATGCCATGTATTCCAGATGCTGATGCTTGGTTTGTATGGGGATCGGTCTCATGCCCCTGTAACTTCAATGTGCTTCAATCAGCAAGGTGATCTACTATTAGCTGGTTATGGTGATGGTCACATCACAGTTTGGGACGTGCAAAGGTCTTCAGCATCAAAAGTTATCACTGGAGAGCATACATCTCCGGTGGTGCATACATTGTTTCTAGGTCAAGATTCACAGGTTACTCGTCAGTTCAAAGCGGTTACTGGTGATAGCAAGGGTCTAGTTCTGCTACATTCCTTTTCAGTGGTTCCCTTGCTTAATAGGTTTACCATCAAAACACAGGTAACTGCATTGTGTTCTAACAACCCTGCTTTGTTTGCTGATTCCCAGATGATACACGGTTGTTGGTGTCCCACAAGATAATAACATTTTATTTATTTGATTGAAAAAGTGTCTTCTAGATGGACCAAGAAATGGCATTGTGCTTTCAGCTTCACCTCTTCTTTTTGATGAAGTACCTGGAGGTGCTGCACTGTCCTCTCAGGGAAATAGTGCTGGTTCAACCAGCGGTATTGGTAGCATGATGGGAGGTGTAGTTGGGAGTGATGGAGGTTGGAAACTATTCAATGAAGGCTCTTCAATGGTTGAAGAAGGTGTGGTCATATTTGTCACCCATCAAACTGCTCTGGTGGTATGAAGCCTCAGATGATTGCGCAAATTCCATGTACCTTATATCTCGTGATTTGTTCATGCCACTTCATGAAAGTTTCCTTGCTACAATGTAATGAAGTGCCACTCCTTGTTACAGATAAGGCTTACTCCTAATTTGGAAGTGTATGCACAACTTACTAAGCCAGATGGGGTTCGTGAAGGTTCCATGCCTTACACTGCCTGGAAATGCATAACACAGTCACACAATTCTCCTACTGGTAGGGTTGTGCCAATTTGTTGAGATTCATATTGACTCTTTTTGCCTTTTATCTTTTTGTTGTAAGTAACCAATTGGTGGTGGTAGCTTTCTAACTTTTGATATGTTGCAGAAAATACACCTGCAGAAGCAGTTGAGAGAGTGTCATTGCTTGCAATTGCATGGGATCGGAAAGTTCAGGTGGCAAAGTTGGTCAAATCCGAGCTAAAAGTGTATGGTAAATGGTCTCTCGACAGTCCGGCAATAGGTGTTGCCTGGTTGGATGATCAGGTTATATGTTTTCTTCCTTATGTATGAAGGCTAGTATGAATATTAATTTTCTTCTGCCCATACATAGGTTGTTTATGCATTCTAGCTTGTCGCTTTGCCTTTTATTCTGTTGTGAATGTTTTGCTTGCAGTCAGGGTGTACTTTTCCATACTATATATGAATAACTGATGATTCTAGAATTGTCCAGATGCTGGGTGTACTCACTTCAACAGGACAACTCTTTTTGTTTGCAAAAGATGGAACTGTTATTCACCAAACAAGTTTTGCCGTCGATGGTTCTGTCGGTGATGATCTTATTGCATATCATACTAGCTTCATTAATGTCTATGGAAACCCTGAGAAAGCTTATCATAGTAGTGTGGCTTTGAGAGGGGCATCGATATATATACTTGGTCCGGCTCATCTTGTGGTTTCGCGCCTTCTCCCGTGGAAAGAACGCATTCAGGTTTTGCGGAAAGCAGGTGACTGGATGGGTGCCCTGAACATGGCAATGACACTTTATGATGGTCAGGCACATGGTGTTGTTGACCTTCCTCGAACTCTGGATGCTGTACAGGAGGCCATAATGCCATACCTGGTGGAGTTGCTTCTTTCGTATGTTGATGAAGTATTTTCTTATATATCCGTGGCATGTTGCAATCAGATTGGAAAAACTGAACAAGGGGATGACCCCAACGGTAAAGGTGATTCTGTACACTCTGAAATAAAAGAACAATTTACCCGTGTTGGCGGTGTGGCAGTAGAGTTCTGTGTCCATATCAAGAGAACTGATATTCTTTTTGATGAAATTTTCGCCAAATTTGTGGCTGTCCAACACAGAGGTATTCTCACACTTTCTCGCTGTTTAAAAAAGTGGAAGATTTGGTTTGTGGGTTACTTTAATTCTAGATGTGAGATAGAAATCAGCACATGCCAATTTTTAATCACCCTAGGTCAACTTTCACTAATATGTTTCCCCTGGTAGCCTACACAATGAGATTAAGTATGCATAGTTGGGATCAAAATCGATTTAAATGGTGGTAGCAGTTGCTTTAGCTTCAGCCACCTAATCCCCAAAGAGAAAATTGGATACAGTATGCATGGATATATTAGGTCTAAATGTCTAATTTATGGTGAAGTGTTTTCCACTAAGTTCTATGGTTTTCTCTATATCTCTTTTATCTATAGTTCCTAGATAGCTTATGAGTTGCTTTTTGAGTTTTATCTCTAAGAAAGTCCAAGTAGGCATTTAAACAAAATCCTCATTAACGTATTGGGTGAGAGATTTATTTTTATTCTGATTACTTTTCTCTGGTCAAGTAGGGTAGTATTTGATTGATGCCTCAGTGATTCAACTCATGGTTCTTGTATAATGTTCTATTTATTATATTTATAGATACATTTTTGGAGCTTTTGGAGCCATATATTTTGAAAGATATGCTAGGATCTCTTCCTCCTGAGGTATTACTTGTTTCTTAAGCATCTATACTGTTTGTCAATAATTATACACTCTAAACCCTCTTTTTGTTCATTAATTTTTGTGGTCAAAAGATTATGCAAGCTCTTGTGGAATATTATAGCAGCAAAGGGTGGTTACAGCGAGTTGAGCAATGTGTCCTTCATATGAATATTGCTTCCTTGGACTTCAATCAGGTTAAATTTTGCCTGCGTCTTTTTAGATATTTTGTTAATAATTTTTTAACCCGATTTCATTTGTTAAAATATGCCATTGTGTCTGATGGATATTATTATGTTTCATCTTATAGGTTGTTAGGTTATGCCGAGAACATGGATTATATGGTGCCCTGGTGTATCTTTTCAATAAAGGGTTGGATGACTTCAAGGCACCTTTAGAGGAGTTGCTGTTAGTTTTACAACACAGCGGTAAAGAAAGTGCTTCTGCTCTTGGGTATGTTGCTTTAATTCATGCTCCCTGTTATTTTTATCTGCAATAACTGCAAGTGTGGGCATCGGAACTCCTTGTTCTTACATTGGAAAGGTTTTGAACACCTTAGTTCTTTCTTAACTCGTTTTGTCACAATATCTTAGTTGAGGTTAGCTTACTTTTCTGTTTTCTTTGTAATTTTTCTCTCCTCTTTTAAAGTTCTTGCATTTGGAATTGAGATTTACATTCAAGTTTCTTTGATATATCTGAGATGAAATTCATCGGAGCTCTTGGCAGAAGCTTTTCCCCCTGAAATTTCATTCCACTAGAAATGTTAATTCTATTCGTTTTGCCAGACTCTTCTATTACCAGTTTGAAGTGTTCACACATGTAGATGTTAACAGGTACAGGATGCTTGTGTATTTGAAGTACTGCTTTTTGGGTCTTGCTTTTCCACCAGGTATGGATCTAGATGTTAATTGCATCACTGGAGCAGTTCTTTTTTTCAGCCGAGCTGATCTTGAGCTGTGTATATATGAAAAACAAAATAAGCTTGTGACTAATACTAGAGTTGCAGAACTTGTTCTCTCTCTCTCTCTCTCTCTCTCATGTGTCCGGTGGATTGAAAATAACGAAGCATCAAATGTGCAGGACATGGAGCTCTTCCACCTACCCGCTTGCCATCTCTTAGAACAGAACTGGTCCATTTTCTATTAGAAGATTCGGGTGCCAGCAATTCTAAATCAGTTTCTGGAATTCCGACACCGTACCTCAACCTATATCATCTCTTAGAGTTAGATGCGGAAGCTACTTTGGATGTTTTGCACTGTGCTTTCATTGAAGATAATAACCGAGAGTCTTGCCTCTCAAGTGATTCTGCTGAAGAAAGTAAAGTGGCCGAAGAAGAAAATAATTCAGTGGTAGAAACTCAAAATTCATTGGTTCAGGATACAATAAATGCTTTTGTTCATATTCTTGATATGGACTTATCCCAAACAGATAAATCTGCTAATAGTGATGATAGATCAATGGAAAGATGGCCTTCAAAGAGAGACATAGGTCACCTGTATGAATTCATAGCATACTATGTTGCATGTAGAAGATCTAATGTCTCAAAAAGGGTACTGATTCAGATTTTGGAGTACTTGACGTCGGAGAACAATTTGGCAGTCTTCACAGGAACTGTCGAGACTTTGAAAAAGAAAGAGAAGCAGCTGCTAGCCCTTCTTGAAGTGGTGCCTGAGACTGATTGGGATATGTCTTATGTGTTACACTTATGTGAAAAAGCACAGTATTACCAGGTAACTTTACCATGATCATTGCAACGTATTTTAGGAAGCTTAGTTCAGTAGATTGATGAATCTATTTGGGTTTTTCATGCTACCAGCTGTTTTTGATATTCAGGTCTGTGGCTTGATTCATAGTATCAGATGTCAGTATGTTGCTGCATTGGATAGCTATATTAGAGATGTAGATGAACCTGTTCATGCCTTCGCCTTTATCAACCATACTCTGTTGCAGCTGACTGAGTCTAACTATGCTACTTTTCACTCAGCAATCATTTCTCGTCTTCCTGAGCTGTTTGAGTTAAGCAGGTAATGCTTTTAGGTCATTTCCAGACTCCTCGTGGACCTTTGTGTTTTTTTAATGGATAAGTATCTATTGGATATTGTTTATTTGCAACTTATTTCCTCTCCAAATGATTTTATGCTCTGTTAATTATTTGCAGAGAGTGTGCATTCTTTTTGGTCCTTGACCATTTTGAGAAAGAAAAGCCACGTATCCTCGCCGAGCTTCACTCTCATCCGAAAGGCCTCTTCCTTTATTTAAAGACAGCTATTGAAGCTTACTTATCTGGCACCCTCAACTTTTCTTATTTAGCAAAAGACATCATTGCGGAGGTTTCTGCTGAAAGGAGAGTGAAGGATCACTCAGACGTACTCAATGCTTACTTGACAAGAATCTCTGAGTTTCCAAAGTTTTTGCGTAATAATCCCGTTGATGTAACTGATGAGATGATTGAACTTTATCTGGAGGTAAAGACTTTGCTCAACACTTTTAGTTTTCATCTTAATTTCTCAGTTGACAAGGCAAGGGGATTCAACTGAATCACAGACATTGATCGAAGCCTGGTTCACACGCATATAAGAACTTTGTCGAATCATTTTTCACCTACGGACGCCACACTAAGATATCTATTAAACACATGTTCTGTATTAGAACCTAAATTGAAGTACTCTGTTTTTTTTTTACTTCTGCAGCTGTTGTGTCAATATGAACGAGATTCAGTCCTCAAATTCTTAGAAACTTTTGAGGGCTATCGAGTGGAACACTGTCTACGCCTCTGCCAGGATTATCAGATCATAGATGCATCTGCATTTTTATTGGAAAGGGTTGGTGATGTTGGAAGTGCTCTTCTGCTAACACTTTCAGGCCTCAATAATAAATTCATTGAACTTGAAACTGTCGTGGAAAGTATAGTTTCCAAAGTTGGTTCAAGCAGTTCTGCTGCGGTGGAAAATTTCAGCACTGTTTTAAAGCTGAAGGAGGTTTGTTAGTTAATTTGAGTTGCAAAATATGGTAAAGTTTTTTTGTATCTTAGGTGACTGGTCTAACTTATATTAGTCATGATATTTGTCTTGTAGGTGAATGTCATATTTGAAATATTACATGCTTGTATAGGACTGTGCCAGAGGAACACCCCTCGTCTAAATCCTGAGGAGTCAGAGAACCTCTGGTTCAAATTACTTGATACGTAAGTCATCTTAAATCATGTACATGTGATAATTTTTTTCAGATGCTTCATATTTCTGCCTTGTTATGCATGATTTTCTGTTAAACTTCTCTCTCATATCAGATTTAAGAACTAGTACCTCTGCCAAAATAATTTCCAGTCATTCTGGTTGATTTTCCTTTTGTAATTCCAGATCTGTTATCATGTGAGTCTAGGTTGCATTGGATTGATTTTGTATGGAAACGGGAATCGCTACACAGTTTTGTTCCAATTAGAAACTATGCGTTTATATTTCCATTTTCATTCTCAACCCAATCCTCATTCCCTTGAAGAGAGGTGATAATTTTCCCCATTCGTAAACAATCTCAATGCAACCTTAGTATTTCCAGATGCTTCTTATCATGCTTTTTGTTAGCTTCTATTAATTGATATGATTTAAGGTCAATTTTGCATTCACCATCGAGAATGCAGAACTAACAACAGTTTGACAAATAACCATTATATTAGAAAAGACATATTTTTTCTATTGAGGGCAGAGTTTCTATTCTGACATGCATGCAAAGGGGAAGTGAGGGAGGTGGTGAACAATTGTTGCAAATCCATCTTTTTTCGTTCTCAAATTTGAAGTTAGCAAGTTTGTTGCTTCAGTTTTTGTTTCTACTGCAGCTGACGTTAGATTGCTACTTCAAATGCAATGCCTTTAAAGATAAAGGTGGTGAACAACAATGGAAAATTTTGATACTTGTATTATGAGACCATTTATTTATATTCAATTGAACTCCTAATATGAAGCAAACCCCTGATTGATTCTCTAATATACACAATCTATTTTACTCACCTCCAAGCTGAAATTAGGTATTAATCATGCCCAATTTGTTACAAGCTATATTTACTCCAACTCCAAAACTTAAGTTATTAGGTAGATAGTCCAACTATATATCAAGTGTTCATTAAATTCACATTCTTTTAATGTGACACTTCAACACTCTCCCTCACATGGAGGCCAATTAACAAAAAAAAGTCTTGCACCTGGATCAAGAATACATGAATATAGAGAAAACTCAACCCATTCAATACCAAACAAGCTTTGATACCATGTTAAATTTACTCCAACCCAAAAGCTTAAGATGTTAGATGGAGAGCCCGATTAGTATATCATGTGCTCACTAATCCGCATTTTTTGGACATTTCCAACAACACAGATAGTTAGCTTGAGTTCCTATTAGAGTCTCAGTGAATAAACCCTTAATTGTTATCCAGTCTTCACATATCCATATTAGATGTAATTAGATTGTGTTGAACTTTTTTCAGGAACGAAATGACAGTTTATCTAATAATCTCTATTTCATTCATGAAACACAGTGTCTGAAGCGATAACATGAAGTCGTGATTCTTATAGATACCACATCCTGGAGCTCCTTTCTAGTAGCATAAAATGTCTTAAGAGGAACCCAGTAATTGATTGTTAGGGAGGACATGAACTTACTTACAATACTAACATAATATGCAACTTCACCAACGAAACTTTAGTTTTTCTAGTCTTCTATATCCCTATGGATATTCAAATAAGCCCCCCTCCGTAAATTCTGTAAGTTGCATATTATGAGGCATTGGGGTAACATATGTTTTAGCTCATGTCAAGTTAACATGCCTTCCTTTGCAAAATAAGAATCTGCCTTCTAGTTACCTCAACTTCCAAGGAGTATTTCAAAAACCCTACATCCTTAGTATACAATTGAATCTAAAGAAAAAAAAACAGAAGTATAATGTCTGGTGGAATGGTTGTAAAACGCCTAGTGGCCGGACTTGTTTTTGTTTATTTCATACTTCTCAACCGTCTTACTAAACTTCTCAAACCAAGGTGAGTGGTCGGACATGTTTTGTTCATGTCATACTTCTCAAACCAAGCTGAATGGCCGGACATGCTTTTGTTCATGTCATACTTCTCAAACCAAAAGAGGACTTTGTCTTAGCCCATGCGGAGATTTCTGAAGATGACATACTTTTCCATACTCCCATTGAGCTAACAATCTAGATGCTTGCTTCATATAAACTTCCTTAAGTAAATCTCCATGAAAGAACTTTTGGTATCTAACTAATGCAGAGGTCTATCGTAAGTAGTTGTCATAGAGATGAATAGCCGAACAACATTGCATATGTTTTTCCTAGTTACATTTCTCACTTTTTTTCAAGTGATAACGGATTTCATTGGTTTCCCTGTTTTGCATATGTCAAACCACCTTAAGAGGTTGGTTCCCTGGACGTAAGGTCTTGGGTTCATATCTTGTAGGCGGTGCAAGGCTACATTCTCATCCTGCTACCCTTGCCTCGTAGCTTCATAGCCTTGACACAAATGACCAGTTGCGTACAAAATAGCTTAAAAGTAAAGAATGATCCTGGAAAATTTACATTGGTTCCTCTCCTAATGCATCACCAAACATTTATCTTATATTTCTTGTCAGTTAAGTGATCTTCCAGAAGTTTATAATGCAATGTTTAAGAAACTTACATTTGAGCTACCCTAACAGGTATACATGTAAACATTAGTAGGGAACCTATAGGTGTAGACCTTCGTGCTACATTCTGTACTACATCTTAGGAAAATATTGGAAGTTATTAAAACAGGGAAGGAAAAAATTAGGTCTGGAGTTGAGTATTTGGCCTTTGCATAATTTAGAAAGGAAATACATGCATCATCTCACAACAATAAGAAATCTTGTTGGTTATGGTTTGAAATCTCTGCCACAGATAATATGCTAATGTCCCCTTGTAATTTTGGTCATAATGCTAAATACACTTTGTTGGTAGATTATCATTCTAAAAGGAATATGATTGTACATATTCATTTTCACTAATTTTCTTCCTTATTGCAGCTTTTGTGAGCCTCTGATGGATTCATATAATGACAAAACTGTATCCAAAGAAGACCATCATGTTCATATGCTAGCTGAATCATTAGGCTCCAAGGAGGTTGAAGAGGCATGCATAATCAAGTGGAGAATCTCAAAGTCCCAAGGAAGTATTCATATATTGCGAAAATTGTTTTCTCAGTTTATTAAAGAAATTGTTGAAGGAATGATAGGGTATGTTCACCTTCCAACTATCATGTCAAAGCTCCTCTCAGATAATGGCAGCCAGGAATTTGGTGACTTTAAACTTACCATATTGGGAATGCTCGGAACATATGGCTTTGAAAAAAGAATTCTGGTACATCTACTTCATAACTGCATGTTTTCTTGTGTTGGTTGCATCGTTTTGAGCTTTAACTGTGCTCTTATTTACCATGTGCATTTTTAATGTGAACTTTCTAAACCTAAGGACTTGACATTTTTCATATGCTTACCTCGATAACAGGTGCATGTTTGAGCTTTTATCACTCCTAGTTCTTGTTATCTCTCACAGCTAATGCATCAAAGCCATAAATTTACCATGTCTGATACTTTGTATTTAGCAAATTGAGCATTGTTACATCCATTATATAGATGTATACTATGCTTATTAGTTGATGAATACTGGTGTTTTGTTGTTTTAGGACACTGCAAAATCATTGATTGAGGATGATACATTCTACACCATGAGCATACTAAAAAAGGGAGCCTCTCATGGGTATGCACCCCGGAGTGTATTATGCTGCATATGCAATTGTGATTTCTCAAAAACTTCTAGTTCAAGCATTCGGGTTTTCAATTGTGGTCATGCAACTCATCTTCAATGTGAATTTTTGGATAATGAGGCGTCAAGTAGAGGCTCCTTGTCAGGGTGTCCTGTTTGTATGCCTAAGAAGAACTCACAGAGGTTACGTGATAAGTCAATTATTCCAGGAAATGGTTTAGTGAGTTTGTTAAAACCTCAACAAGGACAAGGGACTACAACTCAACATCCACATGAAAGTGATCCAGATAATGCCTATGGACTTCAGCAAATATCAAGGGTAATTCAAATCTTGTTACCACCATTTTGACTATTGTTTCCTAATAACCAATTGAGTCTTGAACTGGACTACATATGCAGTTTGAGATCTTGTCCGGTCTTCAGAAAAACCAGAGGTCGGTCCAGATAGAGAACTTGCCTCAGCTAAGGCTTGCACCGCCTGCAGTTTACCATGAAAAGGTGAAGAAGGGAGTAGACTTTTTAACAGGAGAAAGTAGCAGCGGCCTTGCGAAAGTAGAAAAGTCAAGTAAAAGCAGGCAAATGAGGACGCCAAAGTCAAAAGGCTCCTCTCTTCGGTTCCCTATCAAAACAAGCATATTCGGTAAGTATTTTTCCCCTTCTTAACATCAATTTGCTTTCTCACTACCTCATTGATGAATGGTTTTACAGGCAGAGAGAAGATCATCAAACAATGACAATCTGTATAGACTAACGAAGCCATGGAACGGAGTCGTGCACCAATAGTTCTGTAGCGAATCATCAATAGCCAGTATTCAACTACTTTTGTTTGACAACTATTTGATTTGGTTTTGTAAGTGTAATCAGTTTTGTATTTAGAGAAAACGAGGAATGAAAAGAGGGTTGTTCCTTTGGAGTATCACTTGTAAAATAAAGATGAATCTTTAACCTCATCCATTGGCTTGCCGCGTCAGATCTTATCATGGACAGGTTGAACGTG
>JAYMSV010001385.1:0-12982 GCA_036897745.1 Erodium moschatum | reverse complement strand
GAGCTTTTTGGCGGCTTTGTCGATGGAGGAGCGCAGCGACTTGTAGGAGGTTGTGCGGTAGATGAGGACCCACGAGATGGCTTCGCAGACTATGGCGGTGCACATCGAGATGCCTACGACGGTGAGACTATCCGAGTACTGGAACGACGAGAACATCGTCGGAGTAGCCATAGCTCAGATCAGATCGTCAGCTTCCAGATTTGATCTGAAATCTGATTTTTTTCAGACTGAGTCAGTGTTGTACTACTACTAGAGGACCAATCCGTCTAATGAAAAAGCCCAATTTTGCATCAGAGCTGGGCTTTCCATACAGCCCATGTAAGGCCCAAATTACAATGCTCGGCCCATTTATATGATTTGGGCTGATGATGCATGGCTGGTTTGTTGGTTGATGGTTGGTTGTTGTGGGCGGAAAAATGTCATTTCCAAGATAAAGATGTTAATTTGTTGGATCACTTTCACAAGTAAGAAAGAAAAATGTTATTTAGGTGCATTTAATTGTCTTTTAGATTAACTAAATCTCATCTGTTTCAGTGATGAGTACGTTATTATTTATATATTATCTATTAATCATATATGTGAGTTTGATGATATGTTTAAGTTATTTATTTTTATACGAACCGAATCTACATGAATCATATAGATGATCACTGAATTCACGAGAAAGAAAATATTATTTATATGTTTTTTATTAATTATGAATGGAATCTACCTGAAACCTGTAGATGATTCCCTTAGTTCTCGAGAAAGAAAACATTGAATTCTATATTGATATTCTTAATTTTGTTTTGGAAATTGTTATTTGTAAGAAAAAATAATTATTTATTATGGTAATTTGAACAAGAGATGTCCACGTATTTCTGTTAACCAACCACCATTAACATGTAGCCACCATGGCGAGGCTAAAGCATCAAATCTTTCTCTCTCTCTCTCTATATTTCTCTAAGTAAACGCAGTCTTCACTAATCTGAGCATCAACCTAAAACCCTTACTCCTCCTTCTCTCTTTCTACCAATTAGACCTCTCTCAATCCAAATTTTATCTACTGCGATCCAATAGCCTTTCAGTCACCGATCTCTACATTTCTAATTAATCAATTCAATCGCTTAATAGCGCAATTTGTATATGCTTCTCTGCATGCACCGGCGGGTTTCAATCTGGACTTGATTTGGGAGCCATGGAGGATCTTTGTTGATTGAATCTGTGATAGTGTAGAAACAATGCCTGGATTAAGTTGCCAGTCCAGTAATGCGTCCTCGGTGGCGGCAAATGGATTCTGGTCAAACCACAGCGACGACCTCAGCGACAATCAGCTCCAGAAGGTATTGATTGTTTTTGGGGTTATCGTCTATGAATTTTTGTGTTGTTCAAGTTGTGGAGTGAGGACGATTTGGAGCTATGGTTGTGTTTGCTTGAGCAATTGTTAGCTGGAAGGTATTGGGTTTTTATTAGATTATGAGTAGTTAGTTGATTTGCCAAATCAATGTTACATGCTTAGTTTGTTTGTGCTTCTGAGCAGTTTAGTTGTACTGTATATGCACATGAATGGTTTACTTTTTTAATTGTTGGGGGTTTTACAGTTTGTTTGTGAATATATGTATGTGTTCATGTAGTCTTGTGGTCGGTGAGTGTACCTGAAATGGTATGAATGAACATGCAAATGTTGTTTTGGTGAGATTATTGTCATTGAAATGAGTTCTCATTACTAAACTACCACAAAGGCAATGGAGTTTTTGCTCCAAGCCTGCATATCAAGAACAGTTTAGGAAACAATAGAACTTAGAATATTGAAAAATGTGGGTCAGTTGAGGTCATTTATACTCAATGTTTAACATTTGGGCATAACAAAGATAGAAACAAGAACTAAAGACAGTGGCTAACAAGCATACAAATATAATGGACGACTACTTTCACCACACATGTTGGAGTGTTTTAGCTTCGTAAGATGAAATGTAGCTTTCTAACACACTGTTTCGAATTGTGATGTAGTTTTGGAGTGAGTTGTCGCTGCAAGCCCGGCAGGAACTCTTAATAGTTGATAAGCAGGCTCTTTTTGATCTAGTTCGTAAGAACACGTATTGTGCTTGCTGTCATGGATTACTCCTCGATGGCTTTGTACATATTTTAATGTATGGGAAAACATTAGAGAGAGAGCGGGCTTCAAAAAATCAAATTGATGGTGGTACAAGCTTGACAGATGTATGCCAAGATGAAGTTCAAGATCCTTCTGTCCATCCTTGGGGCGGTCTTACCTCAATGGAAGATGGCTCATTGACACTTGTAGACTGCTATATATGTTCCACGTCCTTTAAGGGACTCCAAAATGTACATGTTGCTAATTACCCTATTTCTAGTTCCACTGGGTTCTTTTGTGAATGGATTTTCATCTTCTGCCATTTCATGTCATCTAGGTTTTTGAAAGTGCACGAGCAAGAGAACGGGAACGGGAATTGCTTTATCCTGATTCCTGTGGTGGAGGAGGTCGTTGTGGCAGAGGACATGGAATGAGGGAGTCATGTGCCTTGCACACTGCCAGGATATTGTGTGACACACTGGTAGATTTCTGGTCAGCACTTGGTGAGGAGACTCAACAGTCTCTCTTAGAAATGCATGAAGAGGATTTTATGAAGAGGCTTATGTACAGGTGGGTTTCTTGGGTATGTGATTATACCCTGAGAGTAAGATTCAATTTGAGAAAGGTGGGGAAGTTCAGCCAGCTACTAAGCTGGTTTAAAAGTGGCAGTCCTGGTAAAATAACATAGATATAAAGGTTTATTGGACAGTTCAAAACTTTTCTATCTTGAGTTATGTTCATAAGAAGATAATTTAATTTAATTTTCAGATCTTGCAAAATTAAATTGATTGTGTTAGAAATCTGCATAATTTTGCCAAAGACGTTAATTGCTTGAAACTGGCTGTATTCAGAGTATTGTTACACACATATATGTATAGGAGTCCTCTCAATCCTTACTCATTTTTAATGTCACAGGTTTGAAAGAAAGAAGTTTTGCAGAGATTGCAGAAGAAATGTTATTCGCGAGTTCAAAGAACTGAAGGAATTGAAGCGCATGCAGAGAGAACCTCGCTGCACAAGTTGGTTTTGTGCAGCAGACACAGCGTTCCAGTATGAGGTGTGTGATTTTGTCATTCCTAGAGATGCAAAACTTTTCCTTCCGTGCTTTGTTCTTATTGTGGTGTCTTATGATTGTCCATATAACAGGACTGTTGCTTAAATTTAATGTGGGTGTTTAGATACCAGAATGATATAGATTTTTTTTCAGGTATCTGATGACACAGTCCAGGCTGATTGGCGAGAAACTTTCACAGACACTATTGGGATGTATGATTACTTTGAATGGGCAGTTGGAACTGGAAAAGGAAAATCTGATATCCTGGAATTTGAAAATGTTGGCATGAATTTAAGTGTTCAAGTTAATGGCCTGGATCTTGGTGGTATAAGTGCTTGCTATGTATCTTTGAGGGCCTGGAAACTAGATGGGCACTGCACCGAGCTCTCTGTGGAAGCTCATGCGCTGAAGGGCCAACAATGTGTACATCGCCGGCTTGGTATGGAAGATGAATATGTTACAATAACCAGAGGAGAAAGTATCAAACGTTTTTTTGAGCATGCTGAAGAGGCCGAGGAAGAAGAGGTAACTCGAGTTCTCTTGAGGCTCATTAATGACTTGCATTCTTAACCGACAGATGTTTACTAAGACAGAAAGTTCTCAGAAATATATTTATCAAGGCAATTACTTTCTACAACCATGAATTTTTAATTGTTCTACACTTGTGCATTCAGGAAGAAGTTTTCATGGATGACGGGAACGAATTGGATGGAGAATGCTCCCGCCCCCTAAAGCATGCAAAGAGTCCTGAACTCGCCCGAGAATTTCTTCTGGATGCTGCCACTGTTATTTTTAAGGAACAGGTATGTTTATTTTGCAAGACATTGCTCTCCATAGATTTAATTTGTATGATTCATTTTCCTTCTGGGCCAATTCTTCATGACATCTTATGTAAGGGATCTCATTGTGTATGTTCTTCACCGTGTTATTTTTTAATCAGTATAACAATTCTGGGGAAGAGAGGACTTTCTTACTAGAAATTATCTTATGGATAGATACTATATTCTCAAGGTTGTGGCCTACAAGTTTTGTTGAAGGAACAATAACGGTCAACAAGACAAAATAACGGTGTTTGTTCCCTTCAATTAGTTTATGTATCAGATTCAGGGTCATTCTAGAAGATGTTGATTATAACAATAAAGAAATATGGACAAAATGGATGGATATGATTTATGGCATCTGAGACCTGACCATTGAATCCCTAGGTTTGATAACCGGCTTGATGGATAGCAGCCCTGAATTTATGATAAACAGAAGTGTTAAGCACATGTATTAAAGTTAACTAGTTTTGATACATAGTACGTGGCTTGATCCTTTGAAAGAATGCTTGTTACAGTTTGGTTTATATTAAAGCACAAGGAAAGGAATACTGGCTGGCTCTGTAATTGTAGATGCATTTGCATGGGTGTATAATGGGCAATCATCCTATCTTCTGTTAATGTGTATCAATTTTCTTTTCAGGTAGAAAAAGCTTTCAGAGATGGAACAACACGCCAAAATGCTCACAACATATTTGTTTGTCTCGCACTTAAACTGCTGGAAGAACGGATTCACGTAGCATTCAAAGAAATCATTACTTTAGAAAAGCAGGTCGTATTATATAATATCTCTTCTTCCTGGTGCATGATGCATTAGCAAAATTGGCTTTTATTCTAGAGAAATCTTTCTGATACATATGTAATGGATGCCTACAGACAAAACTTCTTGAAGAAGAAGAGAGAGAAAAGCGTGAAGAGGAAGAACGCAGAGAAAGGAGAAGAACAAAAGAAAAAGAGAAAAAACTTAGAAGAAAGGAGAGGTTAAAAGGAAAGGGAAGGGATAGAGAAAGAAGTTGTTCTGAATCTAATGAAACTGCTAATGTTCTTGATGTCTCGAACATACAATCACCACCAACTGTTGATGAGGAGCCAAGCCAGGCCTTCAGCTGTACTGATTCAGTTAGTGAATCAGATGATACTATTCTATATAGGTTCACATCTCTAGAGGTTCAAGATGAACTGCTGCCAAAAGGTTATGCCTCGTCAAGACTGCAAAACAGCTCGTACGATAGTCCTAATGGAAGAGTTACCAGTTCGAAAGATGGGGCTGGTTCTTTTGCAGTTGAGCAATCGAATTTTTCTCAGAGAATGAAATCGCAGAAAGCTGATCCGCCTGGGGTTGATAAATCTGAGCCATTACATTACTGTGATGACTTTGAATCTCCATCCTATGGTATCAATGGATCAAATAGACAGTATATGTCAAATGTTACCAGACAACATAGATCAGGACGGGGTGCCAAGTATGTGACTAAGTCAGACTCTGCATTGGATAGTTCTAATTATGGGCGTGAAAATTGTGGAAGGTCAAAAAGCAAAACTATCACTGGGAATAATCATTCGAGCAGAGGTTCCCTTCATCCTAAACAAGTTTTGGAGCCCATGGAACCACAGGAGTACCCAAGAAGCATCTCAGACTCCAATGTTACTATGAGTTCATCTACTGTCAAGATTCAAGACATGGAACCTGGTGAAGATATTTCTACCCAGAATTGCCCTCCCTCAAATGTTTTGAACATCAGTAGCACTTCCGGCTCTGATAACTGCTCATCATGTCGTAGTGAAGGAGACAACAATACAGCCTCTTCAAGTCTTGGGAACATATCGGATTCTGAAGATGCCAGTCAACATTCAGAAGGAAGAGGCACGGTACTCAATATGCAAAATAGCTTCACAGAATCTCATGAAGTTGACCTTCAAAAAAGTCAGAATGCTAATGGAGGGGAGGCTTTTGGAAGGACAGTTTTCAAGTTTTCACCAGCAAAAACAGGCGAAAACAGTGGTCATAAAAGAGTTGTTTCTAATAAGGTATCTAAGCATCAAGGCTTGCTTCCTCAAATGCATAATCAAAATATGCAAATCCCAGCATGTCAAGCTCCGTCAACGGGTTACTACCATCAAAGTCCAGTATCCAGGCAAGAAGCTCCTGCAAATGGATTAACAGCAATCCATCATCCAGACCCCTGCTTATATTCTGGCCCTTTTGAGTACGGATCACATGGGAATTCTCAACTTAGCATGCAGTATGGTGCTGTGAACAACCAGCTCAATCCAGGCCCAGTTCCTGTCCGTCATCCTATTGTCAAAGGCAATGCCATGAACCATGAGGCACAATCTTATATCCCCAAGCCAGGTGCTGGTCAAAAATCTTCGAACGGTGCATATACCGAGAGGATGGTTTCAGTTGCATCACCTTCACCCAGAGCACCACCATGTGATAGTCCTGCTAAATTGCAGGACGATTCAGCCTTCTCCCTCTTCCATTTTGGTGGGCCAGTAGCTTTCTTGTCAGGAAATAAATCAGATAACACCCCTCCTGAAGAAACTGTTTGGGGTTTTTCATCTAACCATTCAGCAGACCTTGTCGACAGTGATCATTGCAAAGAGGAAACAACCATTGAAGAATACAATTTGTTTTCCAGAAGGTTTTCCATCTTCTGATATAGTAACGAGAAAGCGAGATCACTGCTCAAAAATGCAGTCCCCATCTCTCGAGTAAGAAGGTAAATCAATTGCTTTATAACTTGGCACACAATATTCTTCCTCCAGAGAAATGCTATGCTTTTCCTTAGATCCAATTTGTCTCAAAATGTCTCGGATGTGGAGAAGAGAGTCAGGGAAGATTGCTAATACTAGTGTTCTGAGGTTTCCTGTAAGAGTTAAGTCTTTTTCTTTGTATCAATAAAAGCATCTGTTTGTACTTTATAGAACATTTTCTGTGCTCTAACCTTGGATAAAATTACTGCATAATCAATTCAGAAATGTAATGTTCTTTTGAAATAGAATTTGATACCCGGTTCATATAGTCTCACTCAGTTATCCCTAATAGGAAGCATTCTCAACCAACCAACCAACCGCGGTGATGGGTCCGGTTCAGGTTTCCGGTGCCAGTGATGATCGGTTTCAGTTTTTCCGGATATTGCATACCCCTACACTTGCGTTTTTTTTTACTCGAATCATTTTAATTCCGTCAATTTTGGATGTGAAATTATAGAAATACCTTTTTGTTTTTTTTCCTTGAGGCTATTTTTCGTCATTTCACACCTAAAAATTGATGAAGTCATGGATAGTTGAGCGAGTTTTTCCCTAAAAACTAGAATCATACATCTTATATCAGCCTGATGAAGCACAAAAGACACAAAATACTTAAGAGGTCAGCGTGTACACATGCCTATTACAGTGAACTCGACACAGTCGAGATCCAAAAAGGTTATTTCTTGTCATCCTTGAGTGTTGGGCAGTTTACTCAGAACAGAATGCTCCGGCTTGTGATCACACTCAAAATCAAGATGAACAAAGGCTCTCTCAACTTCTGCCAGTTCTTCTATCTTTATCTGCAACGACTCTCCTATCGCATGCGCTTCCTTCAGCGGCAAATCCTCCGGCAGCTCTATGTCAACCTGAATTTCATCAAAAACACCATAACTTATTCACAAGTAACACTCGTTTGTTGAGTACATACTGCTTGGTGATGATCTAACCTCAACGAAGTAAAGAACCCCAAATGTGTAGGCACGAACAGTGTCCACACGCTGGATCTGTGGGTCGTGCCTTAACACGAGGTACGTGAGCTTCTGGAGGACTTCTGGCGGAGCTGTTTGCCCCACAAGCGAAACTGCAAAGAACAAATAATGAATCAATGCAGAGAAAAACATCATGGTTTGAAAACATTCTTCTTTGGTGATTCGATTCCAACCTGCATTTTCCAACACTGTTCCGGACCAATTTGAAATAGTATAGACTGCCAGGACGATAGCACCAAGCGGGTCAATCCACCAATAAAACTTATCCCCAAGAACAGCAGCAACCAAACCAACTACATTCGTTACCACATCAAAGTAATGATCCTGGAAATCACCATTTATCAGAATAACACGTTATAAAGTTGGTAATAGCTATCTGCAACTAACCCTTTTGTGGATAAGTCATACCTTTGCATAGGCACGAACTATTTTGTTTCCAGAGCTTCTGCAATAGAACCATAGCACAAGTTTCACTCCACTAGCTGTTAGCATGATCACGTACAGCCATAGCAATTGCTCCGAGTTCATCCTCCCAGAAGGCGCGTTTCTGATCAGTTGTTCAATGGCCTGGATCAGCACCTGGAACCCTATATATTCAACAAGTCAAAATTAGAAACAAAAGAAAAGTTCACACCCTATAATATGTACATTTGGATGGGTTCAGTACCAAGAGTGGCCATAATAGCGGCGAAGATGATGATCCCTACAGGCTGCACCCTCAGTTTTCCGATGGGGTACTTGTAAATGTTGATGCTTTTCATGGATAAGTGTGTGAACCAAAGTATGGCACCGGCCATGAGATCAAGCAGAGAGTCTAGCGTAGACGCTGCTATGGCTAACGACCCACTCTTTACCGTAGCATATATCTTGAAGGCAAGTAGAAGAACATTTGCAAGATTGGAAACGTTCATGGCTCTCTCATGTTGAGCTTGTTCTTTTCGATCTTGCTCTTCATCGCTCACATTCGAGGATTCATGAGGGTACTCAACTTCCTCAAAGGATCTTAGTGTTGCAAACTGCTTTTCATAGTACTCTTTCTCTCCTACATCAACAACAACAAGGAGGATACATAACATTGGGGTATGTTTAGGAATATCTTTAGTGAATCAACCCAATCTCACTATTCACATTCAAAACGGTTAAAACTCGATCCAACTTAAAAGCTCAAGTCTTTGCTCACAAGCTCAAATCAAACGTCAATATCATGTTAAAGCTTAATCCAGTTCCAGAGCTCAACTTGAAAGGTGAAGACTTCAAATTGCTTATCAAATGACCAGAAATTAATATCCATTTTGTTACACCCAAATCGAGTTATAGTCCGAATTACTACACCAAGTATCCATGAGTACAAAATGACAATCTGGGTACTATTTTCTGATCTAAACATAATCTACAACAAAAATACAAAGCACCTGACTTATTCAGGTCCAAATCTGATTCTACCTCCAATTTTCATCACAAGACATCAAAAATGTCCCAGAAATTTGCATAAACTACTAAATCAAAACATGAATCAGAGAGGACAAAATGAAAAAGTGAATATTCCCAGATTCAAAGAAAACCCATTAATCAAATATACAATAAAAACAAAAGGAAAAAAGATATAGTAAGCAGAGTACCCTCTATAAGGCCAGTGGCTCTGGAAAGGTCGAGCAGCAATGGGGACTCAGGGTCAAGCCCAGACCTAACCTTGTCAGGCAAGTTGGAGAAGAAGTCATTTTTTATATCAGTGACTGAGTTATTGAGCCCTCTGGGTCTTTCTTTCTGATGATGATGATAAGCTTCACCTTCACCACTCAACAATGGTGCTTCCATTATTCCCTCAAAACAAGAAAGGACACAAATCTGGAGGAGATAATATTAACACATGCTTGCTTGCTAATGAACATGTTTCATGTTCATGTCTGAATATATGTTTATATATAGAGAGAGATATAATGAGTAATAACTGCTTCTTCTTTTGTTATATATTTGAGATCTTTTACGGGTCGGTAGTTTCTTCAGCACGAACACCTGTCCTTTTGCGCATCAAGAACTCGAACGGGTATCAAACCACGAGTCGGGGTGTGATTGGGTGCACTCCTACACCTTACCGTAGAGTAACTAAGCTCTGGACCTCGTGATGTGATGACCATGGCAGGAAAGGGTCCCAATGCCCATGTTACATCCATCTATCATTATTGTTGGGACATCTTCCGAAAAGTCTACCTAATAATTTATGCATTAAAAATGGGCAGTGTAAGGTCAATGCATGAGATTATTGAGTAAATGCCAAATGGTATAATAGATTGAAAATTTTGGTCACAAGCTTGGAGATTGCTCTCCTTGTCTTGAAGAGGTTGAGTTGAGGAACCTCTCAACTGTCACTATATGTTTTGTTTTGTTGTTATATCTACATATATCCTACATTAGAGTTCATATGTCATTTGTGTTTTCAACTAGTTTAATCTTTATTCCGTGTCATACTGAATATCCACATTATTTTCTATATATGTGTGTAAGATCTTGAAAAACGAATCGATCATATACGGTAAAATTTTGAATAATTAGATCACTTAATTATAAATTAATTAATTAGTCTTTCGGTCTCACCTCTCAATTTTTTCTCTCTCAATAGCGAAGAGAAGAAGCAAAAAAACAATAGTCGCCGTCATTGACGGCAGCTCTCTCTCCTTTGTTCTCTTATTTTCTTATTTATTTTTCATTTTTCTCTTCTCCTATGCAATTCTTTCATTATACCTTCCGTTCGAGGATCGACATAATCGAAATTCGGTATTGGATCAAGTCAATTTATGGGCTGCCCATTTGGGTGAAGACGTGTTTTAGGCTGCCCTTAAGGGTGAAGTCGTTATCTAGGTTGCCCTTTTGGGTGAAGTCATGGTGTTTTGATCTGCTGATGTTCTCCGAAGGCCAAAAAAATTGGATTCGGCGAGCGGTGTCGATGCAGCCACAGCCGGAGCATGCTCCATTTCCTTACCACATCTAACCCAAGTCCCATCACAGGGAGGGATATCTCAGGTGATCCCGACGAATCAAGATGACGGGTCGGTAATACCAGATTGCCCTACTACGCAAGTTACGGGTTTCAAAAGAACTGGTATCGTAGGCTCTATAGTTTCATATGTTCATCTTTGTGATTATTTGTTTTCCTTGTGTTTTCCTTGTTAACTACAATACAATGTAGCTTACTAATACGAATCCAAGTTTTTCGTGACACCCACATAAGTCTCGGTTATATATTGGATTCATGGGTCTAGGGCGCGATTGCTGTAACGATCGTTTGACATGATTAATGGTACACCTATGTCTTCACGTTTCAAAAAAAACGAATTTTGGTATTATATGTAACTAAATAAAAACGTGTATAATTAAATATGAATAAGTATTTTATCTCTAAAAACATATGATTAAGCATGATTTTCATAGTTGAGTTTATATGTCTGGCCTTTTACTGTTTTTTCCGTGTGAAACGAGCTTGTCTATTCAGTTTCACGTGTAAAAATAATTTGTCTGTAAAGACAAACATTAAGATTCAGGCATATGATTTATTATTTGGCTGCTTCAAGACTAAAATGATTTAATTTTAGTATAAGATTGTTTCACAAATAAAGTTAGTAAAATAAAATAGTATAAAAAAACTAATATACAACGAAAATTTGATACTGCCACGTTTTCTAGTGTGAGAGATCTAAAATATAACCGACGATAACAGAGCATACTCATGGGGTACAAAACCATATATAAATAAGCACGAAGCAAATATAAATCAATTTCACTGGTATTAGAGTAAAAAATATAAAGAAACAAATTTATGATAATATGAAACTTTTGAAAGCTGAACGATCAAACAGAGCGATTCCTTATCATAACGTGTTTTGAATCATATACAAAAGAATAAAACTAAAGATCCATCATACTTTATTCTAGTTCAACCACAGTTTGTATGAATGAAGGTGAAAACTCAAGTTCCCATTCATATGTAAAACGACAAATACATTAAATATTACATTCACAAATACAAAAGATCAAGCCTATTTATAGCCTAACAAGCTGATCTTTGAATCAATGAGATAAAGTCAAAATGAGTTTGACCTTCGAGACTGGTTGACTGCACAGAAGGCTTGGGATCGGAGGGGTGTCGGTCCTTACTGACGTGGAGGGGTTCGAGAGCCAGGCCATGGCTCTCGCCATTTTCGTCCCAAATTCGACCATGGTTCTCACAAGTGTCATCGCCATTCCAGTCTCTTGAGAACTCGTCTACGATGACGGCCTGATGCAACGATCTTAGGGTCCGGTCCTATTGCCCAGGAGAGTCCAGGATTCTCCGGAGGTTGCCGCCACTGTGGTTGGGCCACTCATCCTAGGTTCTGCTCGCCCTTCTTCTTCTCCTCCTTTGATTGGTGTTGTTGAGTTCGCGATACCAGCTGCTCCTCTTGCTGCTGACCTCGGTGGAGTTGGGGCTTTAGTCCGGGCTCCCTCCCCTGTGGCGACTGCAAAAGATGATGTGGCCTCTTTGGTCCAGCCCCTTTTTCTACCTCCCTCTACCTCGGTGCCGAAGTCCGTCTCGGAACAGATACCTGGTTCCACTGTCCAGGCCTCAGCTGTCATGGGTCAATCGTATGCTTCAGTGCTTTCTAATGTTGTTCCATGTACAAGTGTGATGAATGTGGGGGAGAAGTTTGACCGTGTTGTTACTGAAAAAGGGTCGATGCCCATTGCACCTGGACGACTGTTAGAGGATTATGCGGATTTTTTTGCCAATATCCCAACTACTTTGTCAACGGATCATCTTAAGACTTTTTTTTACAGGTTTGGTACTATTTCCTCTATCTATGCTAGCCCGAAACTCGTTGCTAAGGGTTCTCAGTTTGCTTTTGTGTATTTCCTGCACTCCGAAGATCTAATCCGAGTCATCAGTGCTTTGAATGACTCTCAGTTAGGGGACCGCGAGATCCGGCTTGAACTAGGGAAGAAGTCTTTGGGTCTATTCTGTCACGCCCCAAATCCGAACGACGCCGGAAAGGTGACGTGACTTAGTAGAAAGAGGTGCAACGATATCAAAATAGTTCAAAAGTCGAAGTCCTCAAATAATATCGTAAGAGTAAAGGGTCCCATGCCCAAATAACAACAAGAGTAATAATAAGTACAAATCGTACGTCTCTAATAAAAACACCCCAAGGCCCGACTCTCCTTTTAGCCTCAGTGCTTGGAGACGACAACTGGACCCGACCCGAACACTAACCTGCAAAGCAGAAACACACAGAGGGGGCTGAGCTTTACGCTCAGTAGGGAA
>JAYMSV010001384.1:0-12986 GCA_036897745.1 Erodium moschatum | reverse complement strand
CAAGAACCGACATCATATCCCTCTACCTTTTCGGGGGTCAGTATTTTCGCGCTTAGGAGTCCTACGTCTATCACTCAAGGGAGGACGGCGCCCGCTGACATCCTGGGGGGATATCCAGTCCACCAACAGAAGAAGCTACAACAGGCCTGCTCGGCCGTTGAAAACAAGTTTGGTTTGCTGTATCGGTTACTTCTGGTTGTTGTCGCAGCTTCCCCCCATCGAACGCCATGGATTCCTGAAAGAGCATTTTCAGTTACATTTCTTCCAGTTATGCTTTACTTTATTTCCACTGTTTCTAGTTTTATCTTACTATATCTGTATTGTTCTCTTTTTATAAATATAATTCGTATTCTCCTCAAAAAAAATTATTTTAAAAGACATTTTGAATTTCCATCCATTTTTAACGAAATTAGAAATGGCGTATAGAAAAATTGTTGTCGTTTTTTGCTTCAATGTTTAAGATATTGATATGCTTCAATCCAAAATCCAATTA
This sequence comes from Erodium moschatum, assembly GCA_036897745.1. Classification (NCBI taxonomy): domain Eukaryota; kingdom Viridiplantae; phylum Streptophyta; class Magnoliopsida; order Geraniales; family Geraniaceae; genus Erodium; species Erodium moschatum. Next base: position 12,493 of record JAYMSV010001384.1, on the reverse strand, counting down.
CATTTTTTACCATTTCCCCTTAAAACTTGAGAGTGTAATATGTTCTAAAATCTTGGAAATGTTGGAAGTTTCATAACAAAAATATCCAATAATCTTTCAAGGAATCAAAATTTGTGTTGATTAGTACAAATAGACATATTTTTTTTGTAAAATTTCACTTTGATTTATTGTAGATTTGTGGTAATTTCTGTCCAGCTAGGTTATTCTGGTTACCAACTATATTTATCCTACGATTAACGATCTTGGTTAGTTTAGCATATTATAGTCAGTTGTCTAATTAATCTATTTAATTGTGTCGCCTACAATTATAATGCGGGAAGGAAATGCATAGGACTCATAAGCATATGTCGTGTGGTGCCACGTTAGAATACATGGGGTCTACACGTCCGACTCTTCTTATAATGAAAAAGGCCACGTCAATTTGACGTCAAACACGCTTGTTTCCTTTCAAATCTTATTAAGTTTGATTTTTTTAATAAATATAATTAAAAAATATCATAACTCAATGTTATTATTTATGCTGATTAAAGAAATAAAGTTATTTTTTTAAAAAAAAAGTATGCTGCTCCGTTTTCAACGTGCGAACGAGAAGTGTCGGCGCTGCTGCAACATCCGACGAGGTCTGGGGGTGGAAGGTGTTGAGGTTATCGGTGAGAAGTTGTGACTGCAGAGGAGTATGGAGGAGATACAAGAACATTTGGTTGGTATTGTGATTGACAACGACGACGAAGAAGAAACTATAATACCTGAAGAGATGTTGAACCTGTCTGATGATAAATATAAGTACGATATTGGAAGAAAGGTATTGACTGAGAAAAGCTTGAAGGTTAGCGTATTCAGATCAGTAATAAGGAACTTGTGGAAGGCTCAAAACATTCAGATCATAGCTATTCAGACTTTGACACTAGACACGACTGGGTTTGTCTTTAAAACTGACAATGATCGCAGGAAAGTAATGGAGATGGAGCCTTGGGGTTTCAATAAAGCACTAGTAGCAATGACGATAATCAAACCGGGTGATGTTTTTAAGGAACTGAAATTGGATTATACATAACTCTGGATTCAAGCATCAAATTTGCCATTCAAGGCATTAACGGCGGATGTGGGAGAAATTATTGGGAATAAGGTGGGAGAATATGTGGAAGTAGACTGTAATGAGGACGGACGTGCTTAAGAAAGTTGTATCAGGATTAGGGTACGGTGGAGACTGAATAAATCTCTGAAAAATACCATCAAGATCACATTGGGAAAGAATCAAGCCCCAACTGTTGTCAGGCTTCAGTATGAACAGATCCCTGACTTTTGTTTTCACAGTGGTTGCTTGAGCCACGTAGAGAGGGAATGTGGTGTATACAAAGCTACCTGTCCTAAGGTTAAAGGAAAGTGTGGTTCACACATGAGAGTTGATCCACCTCGGTTGGGTGGGTGGTTGAAGGAGAGGGTGTATGAGAGACATGAGGAAAGTGAGGGTGAAACTTACCTACAAGTCAAAGAAGAAAGAGAGAATTATTATGGAAATGGAAACAGAGAATGTGGGTTCGGGGTTTGCAGGAGGGGAATTGTAGGAAGTGGAAAGGTGAATTTGAGGATTGAGAAATACTAACCTTATTCTTCACACACCCTTTAACGTTTCTTCTCTTCATCTTTATAGGTGTAGTAGTAGATTTGCACTTAGATGCAACCTCTAAATAGATAAGTATATACATATTATAAGTATATATCTTAACAAGGATAAACTGAAGGAATTTGGGGAGATTAACCCTGTTCCGGAAGATGAGGGCTCAACAATTTTGGTGAGGGTTGCAAAGCAACCCCGCCAGGAAAAATGATAACACTTTCGTGGAACTGCTGAGGGCTTGGGAAACTTGGGGCAAAATAGTTCATTATTGAATATACTAGTCGGAAGAAGCCCGGGATTGTGTTTTCGCGTGAAACTAAAGTAGCAAACGGAGTAGTGGAAGATATTAGACGGTCAGTAGGGATGGATGGTTGTCTAGTGGTTCCAAGTTCGGGAGCCAGTGGTGGAGTCGCTATGATGTGGAGATCGACGGAGACTAGCTTGGTACAGAAGTATGGAAGGAATTTTATTGATTTGTTATTTACTTCACACCAAGGTAATTGTTTATCGTGTGACATGAATTTATGGAGAGCCGAAAAGAGAGCTTTGAACGGAGACGTGGAGCCTAATTAAGACTTTAGCGGGACAGTGGGAGGAACCTTGGATGATGATAGGAGATTTTAACAATATTTTGGGGAATGAAGACGCCGAGGCATGAACCCATACTCGACTTGGCTATTGGACAGGTTCCATAATGCATTGGAGGAATGCGGGTTGCGGGATGTGGCCATTGAGGGATACAGATACACTTGGGAAAGAGGAAGTAGAATCACAACTTGACCGAGCGATCATCAATGAGGTATGGGTCATTCAGTTACCTGATACGAGGTTGGTTCATAGAGGTTTATCGACTCCAGATCATGCTCCTATTCTTTGTTATGAGGAAAGGTATAGAGTGACCAGAGGTTGAAGAGGTTTCAGATATGAGCAAGGGTGGATAAGGGATATCGGTTGTGAGAGGACTATTCAGGAAGTTTGGGCCCGAACCTCGGGCATCAGACTGCAAGGGAGGTGTCGGCATGTGGCGTCTGAACTGAAAGGATGAGCAAAACGTGAGTATGGGAATATTGAGAAGCATATTCAACAGCGTCAAAATTAAATGAACAAATTAATCGGACCGTGGTGTACGGACCGATGGGTAAGGATTCAAAATCTGAGGGCGGGAATGACTGCATTTCTTCACAGGAAACATATTGCCTGGAAACAGAGAGCGAAGCAACACTGGTTGGCAGGGGGTGACCCAAACACCAGGTATTTTCACAGAAAAGCTTCAGCTTGTAGAAAACGCAATAAATTGAACATGTTACGCAGGCACACGGGTGAATGGGTCGAATGGGGAACTGGGCTGGAAGAGACTAACGACTTGTTCAAAGCAGGGGAAGGCGAGGAGGATTCGGTTAGTGACCTAGTGTCGAGTTCGATAACGGTTGAGGACAACGAGACTTTGTTGAAACCGATTTCATAAGAGGAGGTTACTCGGGCGGTGTTCAGTATGGAAGCATTGAAGTCCCCGGTGCCGGATGGTTTTAACCCAGGGTTTTTTCAAACCTATTGGAATCTGATTGGAAGGGAGGTGGGCGATATAGTAAGGAAGGTCTTCGAGGATGGGTCTCTACCTGAGGGGTTGAATGACACTAATTTAGTTATAATCCCAAAGGTACGTTCTCCGGAGTAACTGAGTGAATTCAGACCGATCACCTTGTGCAATGTAATGTCTAAAATTGTAACGAAGGTGATGGTGAATCGAATGAAGGGATTGTTGCACAAGTTTATTTCCCAGGCTCAGAGTGCTTTTTTAGCAGGACGATTGCTCACTGAAAATATCATACTGTCTGGGGAGATTCTACATTACTTAGGAGGTAGAAAAGGTGGGGCAAATGGCTTAATGGCGACGAAAGTTGATATGAATAAAGCCTACGACCGGATGGAGCGGGGATATTTGGAGAAGGTTCTGAGAAAGATGGGTTAAAAGAAAAATTCCCATGCCTTGGAAACCTAATATTTTTAATAAGAAAAAACATATTATTATATTTTTTTTTGATAAGCGAAAGTTTATTAATCCGTTGCTTTCCTAAGATAGGAAAACAAGGCAGGAGATCAACCTAAAAAGGGATCATCCGAAGACCAAAACAAGCTCAAAGAGCAACACAGAAAACCAAACCCAAAAAACAAAAAACCACAGCCTAATAAGATACAACACAAGCTACTTATTTGTCTGCATCCTATCCGACTTCAAGCACAAAAAACGATTAGAAACTGCAAAAGGATCTGGGGGATCCACCTCACTATCCTTGGCGGCCTCCTCAAGACGATTTGGAGCTTCTACAGAATTTAACGGCTTCACCAAAGAAGGGTTGGCCGCCTTTCTTCCAACTTTTGTGCAAAAACTCCAACTACCCGAACTATCCTTTTTAGCAACGTTCACAAAAAAACTACCCGACAAGTCTTCTTTATCAGTAGAGGTTTTAGCTCTTGTCTGATAAATAACAGTTGGCTCCTTTGGCTCCTTTGACTGTCCCTTTCTTGGGCGACCGCGTCTTTTTGGTTGAACCGGAGCATTGCTTGTTGGAGATTTGAGTAGAGCATCCTTCCACGGACTACTCTGATGATCCTCAAACGCAACACCAGTTGTCGCCTGTTGAGAAGACTGACCCGCTGAAATTGGGTCATACACCACCAAAGCCGATTCCATCGAAGAGAGCTCCCTCGGTTGAAAAACAAAACCAGCTTCATTAGTCGGATCCACTGGTTTTGGAGCTTCATTAGTCGGACGTAGTTGTTACACAACCCAACTATGGACTTATTGGAAGGTAGGGGGTTCGTATCCCGTTAAACAAGATGTTTTGCTATTTTTGTCAGGCTAAATTTTAAATTGTTGATCATATCCTGGTGCATTGTTTATATTTATGGGAAGTTTGGTGTAGATTTTTTCATTGGTGGAGGATTGTAGGACCGACCCCGAGAGATGTAGTGGGAGTGCTTTTATGGTGGAAGGGCTTAGGCCCTCGGTTTTGGTGGAAAGGGTGGTCGTGTGTGGGTTATTTGGTCATGTGGCACTTATGGTTGGTGAGAAATGGTGCAATGTTTAATCAAGCTATGGTGACGGTGGATGGGGTGTTAGTGAAGATAAAGCATCATTCTTGTAGAGTGTGTTGGAATACAGGGGTGTTGCGACAGGGTGTGTTCTTTGAAGATTGGGAGAGAGATCCCGGGGGTTGCTTGGTGCGTAGGAGGCGGAGTGGTGCTATGGCCGGTTCTTAATGGGGCCGTGAGGTGCTGCTCGTGGTGTTTTTGTTTTTTGTGTTGTTGTATTTATTGTTTTTGTTGCTTGGATGTTTGTTTTCGTGGTTGTTGTTTGTTGCTCGTTTTGGAGTTGTTTGGGTCTTGCGAGAGGGACTCCGCTTTGGGGATACCTTTCTTGCAGTCAATCACTTTTCCCTGCTGATTGACTGCCAATAATAATTCGCTTAACAAAAAAAAACTAACTCAAACCTAACTACATTTGCATATCTAGTGAACAGTAACGTAAACACTTCTGCATCCCTAGAAAGAAGCCATAATGTTATAGTGATGTTTGACGTTATATGTATCCTCCAAGTCTCAAATCTTCCGACCATCTATCTTATTAGGTTTCACACAATCTTATTGAGCTCTATCTAGCCTTTCTATTACCTCGTCATCCGCTTCCTCTTCAACCAGAATATGCTCTTCATTTTGTGGTTGATGGTCATCCATACCATCCTTTAAGTCTTTTTCCCCGTCCTTTCTAAGAACCCTTTCCCCATTACTGTCAAAGTCTATGTCGTTCAACTAGTTGGGGAAATCACTTTCCTTCAGGATGGGTGGATCACCAGCTTCAGTTTCTTGTTGATCAGTTATCGGGGTCTTCCCTTTCTGCATTTGTGATTGCCTCAACATCTCTTCTTCATTTTCATCATCTATTGTTGACATACATTAAAAAAAAGCAAGAAAATATAAATAATTGTAAAATATGATACAAACTCACAAATAATTGCATGAGTACCATATTCATACATGAATCTATTTTTCCTTCGTCATGCTCTGTTTCCACATATCTTTTTCATCACTTCCATCGTTAACTTCCTGTTAACATACATTAAAAAAACAAGAAAATTGTAAATAATTGTAAATGTGATACAAACTCATAAAAATTGCATGAGTAACAGATTCATACCTGAATCTTTTTTGCCTTCTTATGTGGAAGCAAAATGTATCTCTCTTTTGATGTTTATAAGCCCACATCTTGAGCTTTTCAGTATTGGGTAAATGTGTTTTGATGCACTTCTCTCTCTATTTGTGCAATTGGTATCTTTTTTTTGCCTTCTTATGTGGAAGCAAAATGCATATGTTTTTTGATGTTTTTAATCCCACATCTTAAGCTTTTCAGTATTGGGTAAATGTGTTTTGATGCACTTCTCTCTCTATTTGTACAATTGGTCTCTCTTTAGGTGTATTCAGGAATTCGGAGACAAATAAGGAGGTTTTGAGCTAAATGGAGCAAAAATCGGTTAAAAGATTTTTGAAGTCTAGATGATCTGCCAAAGAGCATAACTTACTCATACGAACTTCAATTCTCTCATATGAGATGCCAAATCGAAGGGAAATCAGATATCTACATTCTAATGTATGCCGGGCCCAGGAACGGTCCTCGACCGAACCCACGGCAGAACCAGGCCCTCTCCGCGCCTCATTGTAGGTTTACTTTGAAATTATGTTTATCTCTTGTTCTTCTTCATTTTTGTGTTCTTCCTTCTTCTCCATGAGCTAAATTTCCATTGATCTAAGGTTAGGGTTTCGTTTTTACTCTATTCAATTTGTATTTAGATAAATGTTAACATGATTTGAACTTAATGCTTCATCAAATTGATCACTTTTTTTATCAACAAATTTTATAACCTAGTCTTTGAAATAAAGACTAAGCCAATGGCGAACCCTCAAATGAACAATTACAAAACAAAGGCAACCTTAAAGGTCCCTTAAGAGTTAACTTGCAACGCAAGACAACAAGCAAAGGCAACCTTCGTGGACCCTTAAGAGGAAACTTGCGACGCAAGACAACTGGCAAACCTCTAAACATCCACAACTAAAATATGAAAATTAAAAATCACAAGTACAACAACACTGCAGAACTAGGACAAACCAAAAATCAACCGAAGTTATTCATCAAGCCCTAAGAACAGACCCAGCAACCATTGATCAACTCTGAAACACTATTGAGAACCCCCTCCACAAGGCAACCAGAACCTGCAACTTAAACCAATGATAAAGGAGCTGAAGATGCTCGATTGATGCCTTTCTCCTTATAACATGAAGAGGGATGAGAGATCCAGGATGAAAAGGGGAAGAATTTATATCCTTTGAAACTTGCCCACACCATTTGATAAGTGTGACTTTGAATCTGTTGCACAGCCCAAGAGTGATTTACCAACAAGTTGTTGAATATTGCTTCATTCCTACATAACCAAATTCTCCAGATTGTGGAAGAGATGATGATCTGCCAGTGATTCCTAGAGAAATGCTTAGACACTGAATTCCAGGAGATGAACCACTGAGTTATAGTTTTTGTTGGAGCTGCAACAATTCCCCACCATTTTAGAATCCCAAACCAAATCATCCAAGAGAAATGACAATGCAGGAATAAATGGTCAGTCTCCTCTGGTTCTTCATAGCATAGAGGGCACCATACATCATTGACAGCTGAAATGCCTCTTGCCATGAGAAAGCATTTGGTTGGAGCAGCCTGCAAACAGACTAACCAAGAAAAGGCTGCAATTTTTGGGAGTAATAGAGGGATCCATAACAATCTATACCACTCAACTTCTTGAGCATTTTGAGTATCTAAGAACTGATACATTCTGGCAACTGAGAAATTTTTAGGATCCACTTACCAAGTTACTTTGTCTTCTTTCAAAGGATTTATGGGATAAACATTCAGTAAGTTGCATAAATTGAGAAATTGTTCCTTTTCCCATCTCCTCAAAAGCCTTCTAAAATTTAGCAACCAATCCCCCTGATTCCATATTGAAGCCACAAGACAACCCTTCTGCAAGCTGAGATGGAATAACCTCTGAAAAATGGATTTCAAGGGAGATGGAGCTATCCAGATATCTTCCCAGAACCTAACAGTCTTGCCAGAATGCACTGTCCACTGAAGACCATTGACCCCAAAGGCATTATTAAATATTGGAATAGAGAGTAGAGATTTGAGATGTGATAAAAAACTATTCCCAGATTCCTTTAAAAATTCTGATAAATCGCAAGAAGCTTGATTCCATCCAAACTTTGAGCAAAGAACTTCTTTCCAAAGAGACTTTCCCTCAACAACAAATCTCCACCACCATCTAGCTAGCAAAGCTTGATTCATTAGCTTTAGATTCTTGATTCCCAATCCTCCACACTTCTTAGATCTGCAGATAAAGTCCCATTTAACCTTGTTAAGAGATCTCCTACTTGATGAACCTTTCCATAAGAACCTTCTTTGCCATAATCTCATTTCCTTAATAACTTTCTCTGGAGCTTTGAAGAGAGACATAAAGTATAAAGGTAAGGAAGATAGGGATGAATTAATAAGTGTGATCCTGCCCCCAAGAGATTTAAATTTTGTCTGCCAAAGACTCAATTTCTTCTTAAATTTTGCTATGACTGGTTCCCAGGTTTTATAGAGCCTGGGATTTGCCCCCAAAAGAAACCCCAAATATTCAAAAGGCAGGGATAGAGAAGAACAATGAAGAGCTTGTATAACACTTTCTGTAGATAAAATTCCAGAATTCAGAACCATTGCCTTTGACTTCAAAAAATTAACTTTCAAACCTGTTGCCTTTTGATAACACAAGAGGGTATGTTTGAGGTTATGAACTACCTCCAAATCAGCTCTAATAAATATTAGAGTGTCATCAGCAAATTGGAGATGAGAAATGAAAGGTCCCTCAACATTGCAAACAATCCTAGAGAACATGTCATGTTGCTCTCCACTAATCATCAGCTGGTGCAAGGCTTCACTGACCAAAGAAAAAAGTAGAGGAGATAAAGAACAACCCTGCATGAGACCTCTAGATAATTTGAAATCCCTAGATGAAGAGCCATTAATAAGGACTGAGGACCAAGCATTGATGCATGCTTCTATCCAAGAAATCCACAAGGGGCCAAATCCCATTTTCCTTAGTAGAAGCAATAAAAATTTCCAATCTATGTGATCATATGCCTTCTCAAAATCCACTTTGAAGACAATGACTTCCTGCTGGCTCTTTTTGATAGATTGAATTAATTCAGAAGCAACTAAAATCCCATCAAGGATTTGTCTCCCTGCAATGAAGCCTGTTTGCACATCATGAACCAATACATTCATCACTGATTTGAGTCTAGCTGCTAGAACTTTGGACAAAATTTTATAAGGGCTAGAGATCAGGCTGATGGGCCTGTAATCTTCAAATGAGAGAGGTGAATCAGCCTTAGGGATCAAAGTTATAAAGGAGGAGTTGATCCCTTTTCCAATATGTGCTCCTTTGTGAAATTGATGGATGAAGGCCATTATATCTGTTCTGATGATTTTCCAACACACTTGATAGAATTTCATTGAGTATCCATCAAGACCAGGGTATTTTTCTCCATTACAAGCCTTAGTAGCCTTTAAAACTTCATGTTCTGTGAAAGGTTGTTCCAACAACTGAGCCTGCAAAGGGGATATGGAATTAAAAGGAAGCATGGAGATGTCTATGGAGACATCTGAATCTTTTGAAAATATTTTAGCAAAATGCAGAAGAGCTAAATCTTTGATCTCTTGAGGATTTGTATAATGCTCACCATTTTCCACAATTTCTGCAACTTTTTTCCTGTTGTAGTTATAATTAGCTATCACATGATAAACTTGGAGCATCTGTCACCCTCTCTGTGCCATCTAAGCCTAGCCTTTTGACTCCACAATTTGGCCTGCAACTTTAGATTTTGAATAAGCTTAGCCTTTGTTAATGTCCTGGAAGCCAACTCTGAAAAAGAAAGAGATCTGTTCTCAGCTATAGAGTCAAGAGAATTAATTTCATCCTGCAGATCAATGCCCTTGGATTCTAAATGGCCAAAGGTATTGAGATTCCACTCTCTGTAAAAATCTTTCAATTTCTTCAACTTGAACCATAAGGTATAAGAAGGGAATCATGTGACTTGAATTTCCTCCCAGAATCTTTTTGTGTCTGAATAAAACTCTGGATGAGAACACCAAGCATTAATGAACTTAAAGTATCTAGGACCCCAATCCAAGCAAGGATTTGACAATAAAATAGGCCTGTGATCTAACATCCCCTAGATCCTGCCCCCCCTTTCTGAAAAATGTCCTTTTTCTTCTTCTTGCTGCTTGTTGTTGTTGCAGATTGAGGAGAAAAAATGGGCAGCTGCACTTTGTTTTTTGATCTTGTGGAATAAGTGAAACAAGGTTGGGGCAAAGATGTATTTTTCTTGCTAATTTGACCTTTGCTAATAGTGGGGGGAAATTTTGAATTAGGCTGAAATTTTAACTTAAGCTTTCCCTCCAATTCTGATGTAGTAGGAGTGAGAATGGGGCCCACTTCAGTAGCTGTTGGGGTACAATCAGCATCCACATTAATGTTTTGTAATTTCCAACATTCCTTTTGTACTTGAGGGTCAGTGACCATCAGATCCATTCCTTGTCTAGGGCTGAGCTTTTGAAGGGATTGAGGTGAGTTGGCCGGAACAGTGTCTGCCTGTGTTTCTGTAACCTGAGCATGAGTTTTGTTCCTGGCCAAGATATCACTGAATGAGAGTGGGAACAAGGAGGGATTGGAGTCATGGTTTTGTGGTAACCTAGCATTTAAGCTTGGGAAATCTGACTCCTTAAAGGCTTGTTGAGGAACAAGAGCTTGTCTATCCAAAGAAGGTTGCAACTCTTCCCCCATCAGTTGGGGTGCTGAAGAATTTGAGGGAGATGAATTGCCACTCACCGATTTATCAATGCTAGCATTCCCCCTTGATTACTTTTGTTTTGAGATGGAGTGATTGTAAACTAACTTGAAAGAGAGTTACTATTTCTAGCTCTGGTAGATATGAGGGAGATAGAACTCTGAGTAGAGGAGTTTGCACTAACCTTTGTGGCTGGGACTTTAATGGAATCAATTGAGCTAATTAATACCTTATAGACCTCCTTCTCCACCTAAAAATTAACTTCCTTCAATAACTTATGTGTTGACCTTGTGTGCAAGAGAATGAAAGTCACATCAAAGTAATCCCCTGCCAATGATTGGGGATGTATATGAACCAATGTGCCCAGATGCTTTGATAAATTCTTGAAGGATTATGCATACCATGAATGCATCGAGACCTTTGTTAATGCCACCCATTGAAAGCAACCACCCTTACTCAAGGGATGACTGAAGTCATCAATAACAGTCATCCAAGGTTCCAGCCATAGAGCCTTGTCTCTCATCAAATCTTTATCACATTGTCTGTCCTGACAATGAATCAATACCACTCTATTCCCCGATGATTTAATGGAAATTTCTGAAACTCCTTCCCCAGCTATTTCAGCTTGAACCATTTCCAAAGAAATGTGTTTATGTAGCACTGCCAAATGACCTTCATCCTGAAAGGTTTTGAATATTGGCACCAAATCACCTTTGATTAATACCTCTTCCTCAACTCTCTAGGCTTGAAGAGATTTTTTTCTCCATTGCAGTTGAGTATTCTGTCTCCCTCCTCTTCCTTGATTACCTCGTCTCCAAGCTTTGACAACAAAAAGTTTGTACCCTTTGAGTATGTATCCATTGAAGATTTGAATCCCTCTCTCAAAAACTTGTTGATTCTCGTATTTGACAAAAGCAAACAACCTCCCTTGCGCATTTGGTCTTAATGGCATATCAACCTTAATAATCCGTCCTGCTTCTTGAAATAGGTTCTGGATTCATTCCCCACAAATATGTGGAGGTAGATTGTGAATGAAAATCCAATGTTCCTCCTGCAGAGTGTTGACCGACCTTTAGTTGTATTGTTCTTGATTCTCAGTTGCCATTCTCTGCGAAGGGATGATAATTTATTTGAGTGTGGCTCTACTTGCGTTGGCTTCCATCGATCTCCCTTCAAAGTTCAAAACCTGGAGGAGGTCCCTGTGAAGAAGAAGTGGTCCTTGAAAAAGTGGTTTTGTGATTCTCCAAATCCTTGCTGGTTTCTTTGTCTGGTTTGTATCTTAGTGCTCCCGATTCATCTTGATACAACTCTCTGGCCCTATTCCCATTGATAAATCTGGTGGTGCCTCTGGGGGACCAAGTTATTTTGGGAGGAGAAGATCTTAAGACCCTTAGTTCTTCCTTAGTATATCTCTGCATAAAGCTTCAGGCAACCATTGGTAGGCTAAATCACAAAGACAATCTCCTAGAACATGAAGAACATGAAGAACACGAAGAACTGTTGATCTTTTAAATTTTCACTATAACTCTAGAGAGAAAAATTACAACAGGGGGTCGCACGTTTTAAAAGGCTTTCTTCAATGTCCCTAATTAATTGCAAGTTTTCAGGCTTCAACCAACCCTACTAGAAGCGGCTATAGTGAAATGGAGAATATAAATTATTTGAGCACTCAAACTTACTTGGCCGAAATAAGCCCCTTTTTAAAATAAGGTTTCAAAATGTCAAATGTATTTAAAGAAATTACACCACATCACATACGCATTTGGGCGACACAAATTTGTATATATATATATAGACGCACAATCAGGTGCGAACCGCCTGTTACCATGCGTCCGTGCGAACCGCTGGCGTGCGTTGGATTGGGTGCGCGCAAGGGCTGAGATTAAGACGCGTCGACGGTGGCTTTTTTGTAAATAACCCGCGCGTGGTGTATTGGTTCACTGATGT
>JAYMSV010001383.1:0-12987 GCA_036897745.1 Erodium moschatum | reverse complement strand
CAATGGGTCCCCGGGCAGGATAGCATCGGGCAGTGTCAACTTCACCGTCAAAAAGGGAACAACCAAGGAACCAATAGAGGGTCAGTTCGGATCAGTGCAAGTGCGCATTACTGCCTAGCTATAGTCATCCCATCCAACTTTATTTCTCTTTTATCTAATTCCCTACTAATAATGCACAAGAGTTTGTATTAGATATAAAATATAAACTCCAATAAATAAATTAAGGGAATTTTTGTTTCTCTCATATTTTTGTTTTATCAACTCTATGCAAAACGTTCGTCGCAGTTGATAGATATAGTGTAATGTGGTGACAATTGTTTCACAACCAGCTTGATTACTTGAGAGACTCGTTTATTATGCAGAAAGTAAGTGCACGGTTAGAAGGTGAACAACATATCACCTTTGGTGCGATGTTTACTCGTGTTTTGGGGGTTATAATATGACATTATGTTGAGTGTTGGATCTTAAGTGTGGATGATGGAGAATGATTCTCATGGTTCTCAAGTGGAGGGCGATTCTCAATAGCGTCCACCCCTTACCGACGTTCATATCGTCGATCAAGTTTCGTGGGTCTTCTTACATCTAAAATTTTTAGTAAGACGTTCCACAAACCATTAGTAAGACTTAATAAGATCTGAGAGGAACTAAAAGAACTACCGTCTTGCTGGAAGCGCTAGCTGCAAGAATTTCATTAGTACGTATATCTGGGCCATCGAGTCCTCTAGTTGTTGCCTGTCTTCGGTGAGTATGGACGTCATCTACGTCCTCTCCTTGGCTAACTTAGTATACTGCTCCGCGAAAGTCCTGACGAGTTCCTCCACCCTCTAAGCCTATTCAAATGACTGACTAGAAGAAGCAATATCCTTGGTCGTGTGGACCTTAACCTTCCTTATGACTACCTCCTGGACTCATCCTTTAAGATTGTAGATCGTTGCGCTGATCTCTTTAATCTCTTGGGTATCAAGCTCCAGAGCCACGAAGGGGAAGGATGAGTACCGGCACCAAGAATCATGGGATAGAACCGACTTTTCAATCAAATTTGTGGTTGTTGGTTGTTAGGCTCCTAGAGTAGTCATTGTAGGAAGACGAGGTGCAGTCTAAAGTGACGCCACATACCAAGATGCATAGCTGGAATACGTCGTAATTGTAGCTCAGAGGCTGAATGCGGTTATCTCGTGCCGGAGAGATAACCAATTTCCTTTACCGTCGGGTAGGCGAATATCATAGTTTTATGATCGACGCCAACATCTAAGAAGAGAATATTGGACTAAATCGGGTAGTATGAGAATATGCGAAGAAGGTTGGAATTAAAGCTCTGAAAAATAGGAGATTTGATTCTTGAACAATTCAACAATCTGGATGTGGAAGTACCTGGGAGATGAAGAATTTGAAGATTATGAAGATGTGTGTGGTGACGAGGAGTCGGAGAACATAAACTTCGTTTCTCTCCTCTTGTGTTAATTCTTGCTATGAAGTGATATTGTGCTTTTCATGCTCAACGGTTTTTGAAGACAGCGTTCATATCTCCTCCTTGGGCATTCTAGAAACATGGGTGTTGAAATTCGAACCCATCCTAGTGATTATGCGGGACTCTATACTTTGTGTTCGTTGGTTGCTTGAAGCTCAAGTTACCTGTTTTGGTTCTTTTTGGATGCGTCAGGCACAATCATATTGTCTTTTTTTGCTCTTTTGTTTGTCTTTTCCTTAATTGTCATCCTTATGTTATTATTTGATTTTCCCACGTTGTTATGCCTGTCAGTGCTGGTTACTAATCAGACTTTTAGCATTCCCATGGGAGATGCTCTGGAGACTAAAGAAATCCAAAGCCATATTCTCGGAGATCTGGTGGTTTCCTTTTATACCCCTCTGAATGTTTCAGCTGTGTTTCACACTTATAAAGGAGAGGGACGCATGTTGGCATCTTGGGCTGACGTTGGTTTTAGTGTGCACGGTAAATGAAGTTTGTATTGAATTATGTTTCATTTAGAAGTTATGTTTGTCTCTTTCAAATCCATCCGTTATCTATAATTAGAGCAGCTATAATACGCGATCCACGACTCCCGATCCATGATTTAGAGAGTCGCACCGTTGTAGATACAATAACATGCGAGTCGCGACTCGCGACCCAAAAGACCATTGATCGCAAGTGGCGACCCGCGACTCACAATCATGAGTTGTGGATCGCGAGTTGCGACCAATCAACCTAAACGCGCCTCGTGTCCTACCATTTTTAATATTTATTAAATTTCAATTCAGTTTTCTTTTTTGGTCAGCTCAAAAAATTATTATAAAAGGTGCTTTCCAAGAAGAAAAGCACTCGAGGTCGAAACCAAAAACACGATTACATTGGAGCTCCCGACAATGGAGCTTAAAGATACAAACCTTTAAAACCACAGAGAGTAGTCCCCAAAAAGATAGAAACGAAAAAAAACAGGACGAGGAAAAAACAAAATTAATTGTTATTCTCCTTAACACCCGACAGGGCGCCCTTACAAGACTAAAAATCCGCCTGATTCCATATATCCGCCACTGAAGGCGCATTTTGAATAGCTCTCTCCCGACTCATTGACCGAGTTCTGGGCCTGGAAAACGTCACAATACCTGTGGAGGGATGTTTCTTGGTCAGAGCATCCTTCCAAGGACTACTCTAATCCCCAACCACCGGGATCAATTCCTTCGAACCATGCAAATGAACCGGTCCAATAACAGGGACATGCACTGCCAAGACCGACTGGGCCTTCACTGGGTCTACCATCCCGAGCCCAAAATCACCTATGAAGCCCGAACTTTGGAGGTGGAGATCTTGGTTGCCTTGATTTTCACTTCCTTCTTACTTGCAATCCCATTGATTACATTGCAGCAAAGTGGAACAAAAAGAATGAAACGATAACAACGCAGGTTTAGGTTTCAATTTCATCACCTCAGAAACTCAGTTGTGAATAAATCTACGCTCGACTTTGTGTAAACGATGTCCATAATTAACATATTTATAATTATTAGGTTCGTATATTGTTCTAAAATATTTATTTAATGTCTTTGATAACAATATAACATTGATTTACACTTCGAATCGAGAAATCTTTTCATTTGTTTCTTTTCATTTGTTTTTTTTATCAGCTCGAAAAGTTTCTTAAGGTACAATGTAAAAAAGGTACAAAGGCAGTCCAAGAAGGACCGGCGGCAAACAACGATTAGAAATGAGCTCTCCAAAAGAGCTAAAGGGCCAGAGCCCAAAACAAAAGACTAAAAAGTCCTGAAACCCAACAGAGGCACCTCGAAACAAAATCACCCCTAATCGGTGACCCACTCATCATCTTCCGAAAACACTTCAGAGGTCTTTGCTTGATTGAGTTGTTATGGATAGTGTTTACTAGCTTGAGCAACTTGAGCCCAAACGTCAATCCAATTAACGACTCTTTCACGGTTTAGAGAGCGAGTTCTTGATTTTGTCGTAACAGTATAATAGTCGGATAAGTGCTTAGGAGGGCGACTCATACGCTTAGGTGGTTTGAGGAGGCCATCTTTCCACGGACTACCCTTATCCCCCGACCAACCACCTATCTCAAGAGGCTTTTCCAACCCATTCCCAACAAATGGTGCCCATTCAAAGATGGGCCTATTTTGGAACCCCAAAATTACCCCCACATGCCCTCTTTTCACCTGATTTGCGTTCAGGCAAAACAGCACCAGAAGTTGGGCCGAGACCCACCTTAACTTGTGGTCCAGGACGAAACAAACCAAGCCCGGCAGATAACGAAGATAACGACCCACCTTAATCTTTTCATTTGTGATCGCTTGTTTTTGGATTTTTTTCGGGTTTTATTCCTGCAACTCCTTTTGAAAGCTCCCTTATAATGGTTGACTGTCGGTTCGATCCGTCTTGGATCTTATCATTTTCTAATAAAAAATTTCCAGCTTATATAAAAAAAAGATGTGTGTGGTGACGAGGAGTCGGAGAACATAAACTTTGTTCCCCTCCTCTCGTGTTAATTCATGCTACGAAGCGATATTGTGCTCTTTATGGTCAACGTTTTTTGAAGATAACGTTCATATCTCCTCCTTGTTCTGTAGCTTCTATATACTTGGACAATTCGTAGTTCACCAAGGTGGTGGAGTCGTTGGACAAAGGTTCTTGGGCATTCTAGAAACAAGGGGGTTGAAATTCGAACCCATCCGAATGCTTCAAAGGGATCCTGTATTTTATGCTCGTTGGTTGCTTGAACCTCAAGTAACGTGTTTTTGGCTCTTTTTGGCTGCGTGTGAGGCACAAGCATATTGTCTTTTTGGCTCTTTTATTTTGTCGTTCCTGTCTTGTCATTCTTATATTATTATTTGATTTTCCCACGTTGGTATGCTATTGCTTGTCATTGATTGTTTGAACCTCAAACTACGTCTAAAATGGGACGGGTAAAAATGGGGCGGGGATGGTTCTGATCATGTGAGTCACCGGTGCTATCTCCTTCTCCATCCCTTTCATCTTCCCCTCTCTGCCTCCCCTCGCACTTACCCTTTTCACCCTCGTTTTCGGCCTCCTCTAAGCCTCCAAAATCGACTTAGGGTTCATGTAAATTGTGACTTACAGTTTGATCCTCAAACTACGTCTAAAAGCAAGCATATTGTGGTTAGTTTTTTTTTTAATCCTAAAGTGATGTATTTGATGGAAATGAACCTTCATCGGTCTTTTGGACAGTAAAATAATTTTATCATTTTGTTTCCTTATCTTCTTTTCAGGCATATTTGTCTTTTCATTTCTTGTCATCCTTACGTTATTATTTGGTTTTCCCATGTTGTTATGCCTGTCAGTGCTAGTATCTTTGTCGGCCATTGCTTGTCATTGTACAATTGTTTCGGCTGGCCATCGTTGACAAATTTCTTATTCGAATAATCGAATATGTGAACCAAACAGTTAAGATCTTCTAATCAGACTTTAGCATTCCCATGGGATATGCTCTAAAGAAATTCAAGGCTATAATCATCAAGGGATTTGCATACACGACAGCAACATTGCGGCATCTCCGGCTAAGCCTTTAGTTGAACTGACAAATTGTTACTTTTTATTTCGATTAAATATTTGAAATACAAATACAAATTGTTACTTTTTATTTCGATTAGATATTTGAAACTTACATTTAAATGTTAATAAAGTCATCTGTCTTGCAAAAATAACTAGTTTTGTGATTGATACTGGAAAAAATAAACTAGTACCAGGACAACAAAACGGTACCAGTACTATGACATGACACAACGAGGTTGTAGGGGGAGTAAATCATAGTACTGGGATGGAAAACACAGTACTAGTTAAGCTCAACAAAATCACCCAAAGTCAGTTCAATTTACATAACCCAGTTTCCATAATACATCCGTTCAACTAATTATCTACCAGATACTAATTAACGCAACAAAAATTTTCAAAGTCCGTTCAATTTACGTAACCCAGTTTCCTTCCCCCGTTTCCATACATCAGTTCAACTAATTACTAATTAATCTCGTGAGGGCCGTACGTTCTGGACCCGTCCATGGCATCTTCTGCATCTTCATCCATTGGCACTTCCTATTCTACATCTTTTTCATCCCGTCCCCCTGTATCTAGGTCGTGGATGCGGCTCGGTAGCTCGAGGGGCAGATTCGTTTGGTTCTCGGCGCCGACGATGCTCGTTATCGGGGGAACTGATGTGATTGGGGATGGGTGCTGTAGTAGAAGAAGTCGACTCGCTCAAGAAGAAGAAGTCTGCCCTATTGGGGATTGAATTTTGATTTGGGGCAACAGGTTTTGGGGATGTTTTAATTTTGGGTGTAGTTCAGGTAAGGGTAAAAAGGTAATTTCACATATAAATCATTAATAGGGATAAGAAAATCGAAAGCAAAAATATTAAGTAATCTTCAGGTAAAAAGGGTGTAAATTGGGTGTTTAAGGAAAGGTACTAAACTAATTTCGCGGTTTAAGTACATAAAAAACGAACTGAATCCAAAATATGGAGGTCATGCTCCGAACCATATTTCATACGGAGGTCATCCACCAAAAAGACCCGGAAAACAACATTGTTCTCCACAAACTACCCATGAAACCAGGTAATAAAAATTAACATTGTTGCAAACACATTGATGACGGAACGGACCTGATTTCCACTCTCATTTGAGGGTGGAAATTGGTGGAGAGATTCTTCAAACTCTAATGCTGAAGTTCATCAGAAGTGTATGGAGCCAGAGGATCGATTGTTTCAGCTCAACCTCATTTGCTCCAACATTGTCATCTTGCGATAACCATAACAAGTATATTGTTGAGTCTATTATGAGGCAGATCGCTCTAGAAGGGGTTTGTGAAATTCAACTCAAAGCATTGGGAAACAGAGCTGTTATTATGCATTGTCCAAATACACGGTTTGATAGTGAGATGATGAAGGAATAAGGTTCTTGTTTTCTTAAATGGATCACGTTCATTCCTTTTCATGGATGGTGTGGGGAGAACTCTAAAACATGCATACAAAGAACTTGGAACCTTTGTTTTTACACATTCTCGGTGCAAAGCTGGTTTATACGTTGATATAGCTTATATCTTGGTTCACACTACTAACCTGGAAAGATTTTCCAAAGAAGTTTATATTCGATTAGGCCTTAATGCGTGCAAAGTTTGGGTTGCTTTTATTAATACCTCATTGATCCCTCCTATTTTCAAAGAACATCAATACTCTTCTTTAAAGTCAAACACGACCGCAGTTCTTATAGGTACTACCACTTCTGATATTTTTCACTTTCTGCTTAATCTCTTAATCGCCAAAATACCATTGTCTCTCTTCAAGCTATTTCTTCCTTTCGGTTAGCCTCCGCAATATCCTCGGATATCAACAAAGAAACCCTACCAAAGAAGGGAAAAAAATCCGACCTCAAACAAACAACCAAAATAAAGAAAACACATCAACCAGAAAAATCATAATGAAAGAGACCCCAGGAAAACAATCAGCCAAAACAATACGGAGATGGAAAGGACAAAACTACGTCCACAATGGTTAAATAAGTGTGAATGAAGACAATTTTATTCGACGACACACTGGTGCCCAATAGATGAAGTAATATAAGCCATTTTCGCAGGGAACGCGATTGCATTTTGCGTATGCAACAAGCCTTTCAAACCACTGAGTGGACGAACACACAACCCAACACATTAAAATCAGGATTCGATCTTTTCGTTCTTCACTTGATAATACACGTTGAAACAGTTGATTCCAGTGTAGAGGCCATCATCAAACCTGTACGTGCATTTCCTCCCATCCATGTAGGTGTCAGTTTGAGTGTAGGAGAAGGGAACATCGCACGTGGCTGTAGTTCCTATAGCTGAAACTGTGGCCTTGGTCATCGACGGCACTAGAGCCTTGTAAACTGTCTCAAACGTATTTGTCGTTGATTCCTCGGTACCCATCTCGTATGTAGTTGTAATTTCAGCAGAAACTTCAATTTCCCCATCTACAATGAGAGGAACTTTAGTCGCCAATGTGGTCTTGACACCAACCATCAGAGAAACACTTACATTCCAGCTAGTGCTCTTGGTCTCACTGTGCGACACCTTGACGTCCAGAGAACCTGCATCTTCGGTGGTATTGGAGGCGCCTCCGGTTCCCATCACGTCCACATGCTCGTTGTATTTCCTAGCACGGTCCAGATGAAACTCGACATTGTGGATGTCTCTGGAAATAACAAGCTCTGTCACCTGGAGGCGGACATCTCTGGAGATAGTATTGGAGGAGGCGTTAAGACAGTCGGTCTTTCCCTCTGTGGACAGACTCTGGCAGAATCGGTCGTTCCCCAAATTACGGAGGGCAACGATGTTGTCATCGACCTTCACGGGCCAGAAGACGGTGTCTATGTCGTTGCGGCTGGTGTCGTCTGAGTCGGTCCAAATCCAGTCGGGACTGCGCCTCCAGAACATACCGAAATAGGTGGACTTGAGGCGGATGCTTCCGTCTGGGTTGGGGAACACCTCGTGCGCCACTGTTCCGTCTCCGCTGTCAGATGTTGCGAACTGCAGGTAAGGATGTCCCCCGTCGAGGCGGGTTGCGCTGAGATAATTTCCGTTGTTCCCTTTGAAGGCGACGTATCGGGGCAATACAACGAGGGACTTCCAGTCGATGACAGTGCACACGTCGCATAGGTCCGAATTCGGATCCTCCCACCCCGGATATAGGCAATTGTTTTTGGGATCCGCGTCTTCCTTTCTCGTCAGCACGGCGTAGCACCCTGAGTAGACGTGCTTGAACCGGTAATCGTCTCCGTCTCCAGACAGGCGGATGGGCTGGAACAATGTGCAGGACGACTGGGATTGGTCATTCTCCGGCTCGTCTGCTTCAGATACAATCCATTGGGGGTCTTGGGAAGACGCCGCCAAGTACTTGTTGGTGTAGCAGCAAAGGAGGTGCACCAGCTGGGAATGGCTATCTTCCAATTCTACTTTAAACTTGGCCAATGGGCTCGCAACGTCCTCTCCGGTGAACCGGACATACCCGTGCACTTGGCCTTCTTCCTTCACGTACTCCAAGTACTTACTGTTGTACTTGGACTTCAGAACCACGTACTCGGGCAATGATGATGCCATATGTAAACAGATATATACTTTCACTCTTCTCTTCTCCTCTGAATGCAATCGATCTTTCAATTGTTGGTGCTCTCTTTAATCCCTATGGCCATGCTATTTATACACACCACCCCCTTGCATTTATTCCTTTCGTGCTTCATTTTTTTAAGGAAATGTGCCTATATCATTAATAAAGAACAGTCGGTATATAAAACATGAAAGTGTACTTTTTACAGATTCTGGAACACTTAACCGAAAGCTTCGGTATTGACAAAGAGGATATAGAAACAAACTATGGAGAGTTGTTCAAGATGGTGCCTAAATGTTGCTTCATCCCATGGGGAGGACTCTTTTCGTCGTAAGGAGGACGATCGAATTTGAAATTGGGCTGGAAATTGGGCTCCGGTTCCTCGATCCGCTTCTGGAAAGACTCATGGGCCGGCATAGAACCCCTAGAAGCTCTTTACTCTCACCTCTCTCTTATTGCCGCAGACAGAGATGCGAAGGTGTGCGACTACTGGCGCAACGGCATCTGGGAGCCCTCCTACAGAAGATCCAGGTTAGTCTACGAGTCCGAGCTCAATAACCTCCTTCTTGCTCAATTATCAGCTTTCCACACATCTCCAGAGCCTGACAAGATCCTATGGAAGCATAACTCCAAAGCATTCTCGGTCAAGGAATGCTATGAGGCGATTCGTGCTAATATCTTGGGTCCCAAAGTTGCTTGGGCGCCTTACCTTTGGAAAGTCAAACTTCCCCTCCCCCCAAAATCACTCTATTTGGCTGGCTTGTCGCCCTTGATGCCGTTCCATCCAAGTCCTTCCTTGAATCAAGAGGCTTGAGAATCACCCTGGCAGACTCAATATGCAGACTCTGCCCATCCTTTTTTGAAGATAGCCAACACATTCTCCTTTGCTGTCCCCGAGCATCCGACCTTTGGTTCCGAATCTTCTGCTGGTGGAATATCAGAGGTAACCTTCCTGCCACAACCAAGGACCTAATCTCTATTTGGCCCGGTCTTTTCCCCAAGAGCTCTCTCAAAGCTTTCTGGTCCAAGATTCTTTTCTTGAGTTTCTGGTTTTTATGGTTAGCCAGGAATGCATCGGTGTTCTCCGGCTCATCAGACTCTCCAGACACAATCATTCTCTGAATTCAGCTCCACAGCTTCGCTTTGCTGTCCCTTTCCCAAGCCGATATTTCACCCTCTGATATCTCTCTTTGGAAGCGATCACCAATCAAGTTCTTCAACATCAGAGTCTCTTCATCGGCACCATGTAGAACTGTCCTGTGAACTTATTTTCTGTAATCTTTGACTGTACTTGGATCTTGCCCAATCTCCGCTTCGGCGCTTCAATAAAATTCGTTCTTTTTGCTGATAAAAAAAAAAGAACCAAGCGATCATGCCGACACAAAATCGGGATACAGACTAAGGAGGAGGCATCGGTGGAGGCCAAGGAGGTGGATACGTCGATGACGGCTTCAGAGACGGCGGGTTGATCAGGGGAGATAATCCGAGACGGGGAGGTCGAGGGGCTCCGAGGCGGGGAGTTCGGCTTATGTCGAGGTGAGTCAGGCGACAACCATCAAGTTTACAGGGGGGCCCGAACAAAGTCGAAGAATACGTCGCTGGTCCAACGACGCGGTCGCTGGAGACAACGCGAAGCAAACCCTAACAAAAATAAACATTCTTTTTTTTATCACATGAAAAGAATGGATACATGGCTTTTCTTGGTTAATTAATTAAGGTCACGATTACTAATTAACATATAACAAGTACAAAACACTCGGATATGTGGAAGGAGAAAGTAGTTATCTTCTTGTGTAGCTAAAGAATTTGTACTTTCTTCCTTTTCTTCACATTCCTTCCTTGTCTTTGTTTCATTCTTAGTAGTCCATTTTCTCGAAAGTTAGCTGTGTTGGCCAAGTGTAGTGTGATAAGAGGAAGGAATTATAGAAGTTTAAAGCAAAAAGAACAGGAAAGAAATGCTCCCTTTTTGGCGGGAAGTGAGTTGGTTTCAGGAAATTGTGGCACCAGCTACAATGATTTTGTGATATTTTAGTTTGATTAGAAAACAAAAATTATACGATAAATTTATAATCTCTCCAAAGTTTTTTTGAGCGAAAGTTATCATTTTTATCAACTTAAAAAATAGTCAGTACACGGAAGAGTATCTCGAGGGGGTCCATACCACAAACTCTATAACATATTACCGATGCCACGTCGGTCGTCCCACTTGATGAGGGTTGGCCTACCTCCCGAGTTCTCCAGCATGGATCACCGACCTTGTCCACTGTACCCCTTTTGGTAGGTACAGTGTTCGAGGTTACTATTGGGCCTCTTCCCCGATGTAAAAGGTTGTTAGGTAAAGAGTTCGAAGTCAAAGCCCCAAAGCTTGGTGATATGACCAGGGATTCCTTGACCTCCAAGTCTGTCGCATAGTTCTTTCTCTTGGGATCTACCTGGAACTCCAGTAATGATGTGTCAAAACGTGGGACGCTTGACATCTCCTTGTCGCACTCCTGAGCAACATGGCATATCCTCCCATAATTGAAGCAAAACGTGGGCAGCTTGGTATAGGTGAGGAAAACCAAGATAGGCTCCCGGAATTCCTTAAACCTCAACAGTAGGGATGGTCGCAAAGGACGGTCTAAAGGGTGCCAGAAGTGGACCTTGACCGCTCTACCCCAACAAAGACCCCACTGGTCGCAGGGTGCCTTCACACAAGTTCCTAGGGCAGCTCCAATGGTCTCCCCCGTCATCTTCGTCCTTACCAGCGATGGGAGGCCTTTAGCATGGACCCATAACTGCAGATATTTCAGATCAGGAGAGTCCCTGACCATCGGGTCGATGTCCCCAAGGAGTAGTAGGTGACCATCAAAGCATCAGGGTTCGTTGCCCCAGACCCATGTACGAGCCTCCTCGGAGTCAAAGTAGAAGGAGAAGATTCCCGGTCCGATATCCTTGACAACCAAACCCGATACCGATCGTCCCCATGCTTTGGTAATAATCCTCAGCATGATCTCCTTCCGAAGGGGTCGTGGGGCCTGTAATTTTCCGACCATACCAAACTGTTGGCGAGCCAAAACAGTCGGGTCTACGGCTGGGGAGGGGGCCCACACCTCCATGTCCTCCTCCTCCCCGAGAGAGCAGGTGGAGAGGCTCTCCTGAAGACTAGTCATGGGAGAGCTAACCAAACTTGGCGGCACCGGGACAGGTGGCGCTATGGTTTCAGAAGGGGCGGCGATGATTCTCAAACCGGGCTAGCATGCCCTCATGGAGAGAATTCAGGGAGGGAATCACCGGTGTTCGGTCGGTAGTAAGGAGCGGAAACGGGATGTGCAACGATGTGCACACCTCCCTCCTCAAGGATCCATGATCGGAAAAATCCCCCTCCTGTGCAGGGGTTCCTGTCTGTTTATGCCGACTCTTAAAGGGGTTGACGACCTTGGAGGTAGGGCGGGATGGTAGGACGGTCATGCCAGCGCTCAATGGTTGTACAGGCGGCAAAGGGACACAGGCGGTGGCTGGAGCAGTGGTCGTTGCAGAAGGATTGGACGCTATTAGTATTATAGGATTAGGGTTTCCTCGTGAGAGAAATATACCTTTTCCTCTTAATCAGCGAAGGATAGTCCAAAAATAAATATTATAATCTCTCTAAGTTATTATACGGTTTGTATATAAAAAATACAAAGGATAGACAATGAGTTAGTGTTGAATTTTTCTCATACTTATTGATATCTTCTTATGTGTCGTGGAATCATCTGGCCTCCTTTGTTTCTTATCAGGAAAGAGTAATATTAATAAATCCTGATCCTTAATGTAAACGTAGCTTGTTACACGTAAACGAATAGATTAGAGGGCCCAACATTAAAGGAAATAACCCAACAATCTGAAGAAAGGAATGTTGCTGGATCGATAACTGTTGCAGAACCCCACCAATATTAAAATAACCAGTCCCCAGCCTAAGATAAACACCAGCACCTGTAATAAAATCACCATTCAACAATTCTTAATCCTGTGATAAAATCACCGGTCAATAAATCTTAATCTTCGTTTTGCTTCTCAAGCAAGCACGATGATTTATAAGATTGATATATAAAACTCCAAAGCTCTAATCCTCATAACGATCGATTACAGGATTTAGTTGTTCATGAAGAAGGAGGAAGGAGACACAAAGAAACAAGCACGATGATTTATAAGATTGATAAAATGTACAGTTACATATACCAATTTAAGCAAATAATGGATGTTCTTCGAGCTTCAATCCTCAATTCTCTAAGAGCATGTACAGTGGAAAGGCTCGGGTTGGAGGTTTGGGTCTTGGATCTTGGATAAAATAGCCGGACTCGGGACTCAAAATAAATGGTGTTCCACAGTGGGAGGCTTTGGTTGAGGCTTGGATTTGAGGCTTTGGTTGTGGGGG
>JAYMSV010001382.1:0-12992 GCA_036897745.1 Erodium moschatum | reverse complement strand
AATCTGAGTTCGAATCCCTGCTGGAACACCCAATTATTGAATTAGGCTTTTAAATAAATGGGCCTTAAGATATATAACCCATCAAAAACATTTTTGGTGCACTTTTTTCTAAACAAACAGTGTAATACCTATTTCGGCTTTTAAAAAAAATTGAAATATAAGTAATATTTTTTAAAAAATATTGAGTGGGGCCCATGTTGATCTCTGTCAGGTACCCCTGGGAAAAAATCCTGGTTCCGCCCCTGCTCCTGACCATTTCAATCTAAAATAATTTATTGGGTGGTGTAGTGTGAGTTTTTTCTTGCCGTAACGAGAATAGACCGATTCAATCTATTTTCGATCTAATTAAAAAAAACAAATTAACAAGTATGAAAAACACAACACAAACCTGTTGAAAGGAAAAGTTTTATTATTGTCGAAAACGATGATCGGATGGTAGATAAGAAAACCGAGAGAGGAAACAGAACAAGACCGAGAACAACCGACCAAATGACAATCTAAAGGGAGGCGAAGTCGTTGCAGAGACGTCATTTCAACCAATATGTGAGTATTGTCATGGGATACATTTCAAACTTATTAACTACCATTACCAAGTGCTAGATTCACATCCTCATAGCAATTCAAGTTATGCTTCCACCCTGTCCACCTCTGCCGGTCCTTGTGCATCAGTACCGAATAAAGGACAATCAAGAGTTTCTCCTAAGTCTTGATTGACAATAAGAATTTCGACCAAAATATGAGTGTATTGCCGCGGGATACATCTCAAGCTTATTACCAAGTGCTAGATTCACAACCTCATATCAGTTCAAGTAATGCCCACACACTGTCCACCTATGTCGGTCCTAGGTTAGTTCTTGTTAGCTCGGTGAAAGGGAACGACAAATCGGGAGTTACGTTTTGGAAGACTATTGAGATAAAGTTCAACTCGGACGAAAGATTCGAGCAGAAAGACTAGACACAACTGAAGAATCATTGGGACATAGTGAACTCTCGGTGATGTAGACCCAAAAGGGTACACTAATGGCCACTCCGGCGACTAGCCCTACAAGAAGACCACGGTGATATACGCTCAAAAGGAAAAACCGAACACCTTTACCTATCGACAATAGCGGGAGGCGGTCTGGTATGAGCCCAAATGGTTCGTGGAGGAAGACACTCAAACTGAGCTCTGTCAATAACATATCAGGGTTTTGTTTCTGGTACTACAACTCGTCCCTAAACCGTTCTCAACATATTAGGTTTCTATTTCTTGTTCACTACTAGATTGGACCCCAGATCCCATTGACATAGTTTCATCCTTAGTCTTGCAAAAGCGTAGGAAATGAGATGCAACTCCTTATGGAGCCAGAAGACGAGCAAGTTTTGACCAATACAGAAACAAAGATAATTTAAGTGACAAGTCTTTGATAATAGTAAATGTAACTTGTATAAATTGCTAAAATAGTCAAAATATACAGCTTACAAATACAAGAAACAGGCAGCAACATACACTTGTCAGTTGCTTGTCATTTCTCATAGTCATACAACCTTCCGCCTTATCCAAACCTGAACACAAATACATAAGAAAACTCAGTACCCAAACAATCCACTTAACTTCATAATACCAATTCATTCAACTTTTAGATCAGAGTCGTTACCACTATCCACAAGTTGAGCAATATCAATTCATTCAAAAACGAGTAGATTGGTCTATTTAGGCCGGTGGAAGGGGCCGCCGGCAAGTTGGGCATTCCATCTTCACATCCATCCACCTCTGTAAGCAACCCGAATGGAAAAAGTGGTCACATGGCGTTACCTGTTATTAACACAACTCTCAATATTAGATAAGAGCTTGGTTTCAGAGGAAAATTATGATATAATTACATCTCAAATACCATGCAGTCATTAGAATGTTGTGAGAGATCAATGGCTGTCATGCAAATTACACAGTCCACAGCATTATTTGCTTCCTGATCAAACTTTCTGTAGTAGCTATACTTCTCCGGTAAAATCTAAAACCAAACAATGCATGAGAACCAAAGTTAGTAAGGTTACTTGTGAAAAAAAAGGTTAATTGCATATAGCTATTGCATACTATGCATCTTTTGCACATAATTATCCCTAACTTTAAATTTTTACATCCAGTTACCTAAGCTTTGAAAAAATTACACATACCTCTTTTTGCTAGAAAATGACACAAATGCCCTTAACCATAATCTCCAAAAAGAACTACCAAAAACATTTTGATGAACAAGCTCCTTAAATGAAAAAAAAAACTATCTAAAAGACAAAAAATGGTAATTTTTGAGATTAGGGTCAAGGGCATTTTCATCATTTTTGGCGAAAAGGAGTTATGTGTACCTTTTAAAGTTTAGGTAGCTGGCTGTAAAAGTTTAAAGTTGGGGATAGTTATGTGCAACAGACGTATAGTACATACTACTTATCTGTGATTAACCCAACAAGCAATCATGTGAATGAACGAGTCTTAACAATTTTATCCAACCTGGCGTGGAATGAACCATCGGGACCCAAGATAGTGCTGAAGAAGAAGAATTGTAGCTTGGAGTCCGGTGAGTACACACAAACAAATGCACCAGTTCTTGTCGGGAACGATTCGCATAAAGTTGTTAGGACATCCAAATATATATAACGGGATTGCAAGGCGAGTGATGGATATGCCTATAATGTAGTGAGGGTGCAACGGTTTTCGTGAATCACGAACTACGCTGGTGATGATTTGGGGTATCCAGAAGGAATGTACAAGGAGAAGAATGGGCCTCAGAAAATTATGGAACTCGTACATGACCAAAATGCCCCCCAAAAGGATCCCATCTGCAAATGATTGTAGGGTCAAATATACATTTCCACCCAGCAAATGAAAGCCCCATCCATAAGCATTGAGTCCAAGACGGTACTTACAGAAACGAGTGTATAGAACCGAAAGCTCGCGTCTCATCGTCTCCCAACCTTCTCCACTATTCATAGGTCTACTGGCCTTCCATATTCCTAGGAGATATCTCATCTCAAAGATTGAGAACACTACAAACTTGAAGAACGCAGCAGTGGCAAAAGCATTGAACAGGGACTCTGTGTTGGTGAAAAACAAAATTTATTTCATTTATGAAACAGAAATAAATAGTTGTATAATAATATTGGTTAGTGAATTTGCTTACCAACAAGTATTCCTGCTGTGAGATGTAGAAGGCAAAGATACGCATCCATGACGGCTTGTTGCCCGATCATCAAAATCGAAACTTTAGCCGCTCCCTGACAAAAGTAAATCAGAAGCATAACTATTTATATGACAGCATAGGAATAGTTCAATTATTAACTATTTCCTTGTGAACCCAGAAGATAATTCAATTTAATTTGAAAGCAAGTCTTACAGACTGAGTGTTGCTGTGCTCCATTTGTCGGATTAACAAAAGCACTTGAAGGAAAGAAACCTGGTACAATATGTTAAGGAATCGAAAACAATGTGGCTACACCTAAGTTTCATATTCGTTTGGCAGCTACCAAGGTTTCAAAAATTCACACAACACTATTTTGTAAAAAAAAATGCCTTTGACCATGGTATAAAAAATGGCATTTCCATCTTTTTAATAGTTTTATTTTTTAAGGAGTCTTTTTACATCTAACCAAAATATTTTGAGTAGTTACAGAGTCTTTTTTTAGATTAGGGTCAAGGGCATTTTCATCATAATCTGATGGAAAAGAGCTATGCGAATTCTTTTTGAAACCTAGGGTAGGTACATTATGAAATTGAAACTTAGGTCTAACTAGGTGAAACATGACAACCTAAGTGTAATTAACCCTGCAAGCAACTATTACTCATTACTTCGGGAAAAAAATAATAGGCATATGTGAAGGATACAAAAGTGACCATTAAGGTGTAGTTTACTGCTTTGTTATAGTAGACTTCAATGTTAACAGACGTAGCGTTTAATGACAGGGGTGAGAAGCAATCCCCATCATCATCCACTGAAGGACTCTCCATCAACCCTTCCATATGATAACGGTCATGATCTCCATCTACAAGGACATGTACAACTTGGTAATCTTAAACCACTTATCTAACAAAGAAAAGAGGCAAATAAAAGGACAAGAAGAAAATAGAAAATAAAATTCTAGGTACCATTTTGGAAGGATGTAACTCGGGAAACTTTGGCAGCGATTTCGATATTACAATGTTTCTCCATGTCATAAATTGGAGCTGCAGTGAGAAAAATTTAACAATCATTATATATGATATGACAATTGCACAAACAAACTTATGGTCAAAATTGATTGCACAATCAAAACATTAAAGTTTATTACAGAAACTTACAACGTTTTCTTCTCCATATCTTATCTCGTGGAGAATTTTGAAATACCTGGGATGAGAAAACTCCAAGCTGCCCAAACAAAGAATGCATGTTGCATGTGAGAAGCCAAAACTCTCATACACTTCACAAATGATTAATGTGGTAGGGTTTAGGGTTAGGGTTTACCAAATGATATGGATTTGATAAGATATAATCATCCTCCGGGGTCGGATCTCCATCTTTTCCACTGCAGAACAATAACCCATCAATGCAAAACTCCTTAAGATGTATGTGCAAGAAAGATATGACATTGTAGAAAAGACAGAATTAATTAACTTCAGTTGCAAGTATTTGGCAAAGATACTTAAGAGCCACAGTAACACCCATATATTGAAAAAGTTGAATACTGAACTAACAAATGGATCAACTCATTAACTTAGATATCAGTGGAAGAGATTTACCTATTAGCTACCATTCGGAGTTGTCTAAAAGGCCATATATACACACCTTCTACTCTGATTTGAGCACCACCAACATTGTGTTCATTATCAAACACATCATGGAAAATAATTGCTCCCTGTTGTCAACACAAAACAAAGGAAAGCAAACATTAAGAGCAAAATCATAATTAGCAACTGCATATGCTAATTTAACGGGTAAATTTCTTGACCATCAACATTTTCTACTCTGAATGATTCAGGGCCAAGATGTGAGTCACCCTCACCTGAACATAATGCACGCCAGTTATTTTTGTTGGCGTGCTGACTAAATCAATGATAGAGTTGCCATTCGATCTTCTGAAATCTGGAAATTTGGAAGAGCTGTTTGCAGAATCTAGAAACTTCCAAGTCCCTGTACGTTGGAGGACATGTACGTACAGTTGCAAGTTGGTATATAGCCAAGCCCATATAAATTAGTGCCTAACATATAGATACTTAAATTTATACATACATTACTATTACTTACAAACCTTTATAAGTTCCTGTTATATTCCAAGGTGAAAATGGGCCCAAATCATTTTCTTCTTTTCTAACATATAGCCACTGCAAGAAGCAATACCAATGATAAATAACCAAACTTCAATCTGCAATTTAGCTATGAAATACCATAATTCAAATCAGTAAAACTAAAATGCCTAAGTAAACAAATAACAACAGTTCGACAGATACATGGATTTGATCTTCAATGTAATACAAAATAATGAAGAAGAAAAAATCCTTGAAATTGAAAAGAACAGAAAGTAGAAGATGAACACAACCAGGAGTAAAGAACAATAAAAAGAAGCAAAACACAGCACAAATTAATACCATCTAAGATATAAGAAATTATTGTGTCTGGACTACAATACAATTAAAGAAAAATTTCTCAAACATACCCGATTCACATAAACATCTACAGAGATACATGGGATACAGGACAGCTAATAAGTAACCAGAAATCCTCACCTAAAATCCAGAACTAGACCAAACATGGTTGATGTACTAATCATATTGGCGAACTGCCAAAAAGCTGAGGACATTATAAAGCTGAAGGGCCCATTGGTTCGGCTTCAATGTCTTTGGTGCATGATAGTTTGGAAGACTCAGCCCTACTCATTCACTTGGGAGACCCTAGTCCCACTACCCACATCCACTCTGGTGTCAAAAGTAAACAAAACCTTTGATGCCACTATAGTGGGAGCCAAAAGTAAATGAAACCTCTAATGTAGTTCCATGATCAGTTCAGCAAGTATTTTCTGATCATTACGGATCTGGTACCTTAGATTGTATTTCTTCACATTTGTGATAGCTGCATATTTGAAAAACATCTTGCCTCTTTGATCTGTCAATTTGGGAGAAGTTAAACGCTTTTCTCGCACTCAAAGGGTCTATTTAGTAACTCAGGATGTCAGCATACAGTTCAATTTTCACCAAGAACAAGCTGAACCAAGGTCTTCTCTAATAAGAAAACTCATGCTACATATATATAATACACCAATGGAGGTTCAATTCTTATTCTATGTTCCTAAGTCCTAACAATACATTTCACAATTATTTCCTGTAGAATGCCCTCCTAATGAAACCATTATACTCAGAAACCCACTCAAACAACACAAACTGTAAGCAGGAACACAAACTAGAAACCTTGAAATTTCAAGGACAGCGACAATTACACAGCTAAAAGTCAAAGCCATATAAGAAAAACTCCAAATTTCATCACAGCATGACTTCAGAGATTAAAAAAAAATTAAACAAACTTGATCATAAACATAATTGAACATGGTGAGAACACTAAATCAACCTCAATTCAGTGACAGGAAAAGCTCAAAAAACAAATACCCACCTCGTCGCTCCACGACTGAGACCTCTCCCGCAACGGCCTCCGGGCCCCCCCCCGCCACGCCCTGAGCCCCGCCACTGGCTGCAAAACCACAGAACCCACCCACAATCCAAAAACCACCAAGAACACAAAACCAAACCCACTCCTCTGGAACCTGAAAATGCCCAAATTCCCCAGAGCAACCATGCCTAAACCAAAGCAGTCCATCCCAGAACTCACCAGCAAATCCCAACTAAAGCAGGACCCTTTACAAGGTGATTAAGGATCAAAGGAGAAGAAGGAGCAAAACCCATTAGAGCAAACATATAGAGATTGCTTCAAGTGAAGTCAAATAGGGTGACTAACAACCCCAACAACAGCGATCAGATAACCGATAATGAGAGCTCAACGACTAAGAAATGGAGTTTCTTCAAGCAATAGAGCCTCCACCAGAAGATTGGTGAACTATAAACTGCAATTATGGGATTGGGACCAATGAATCAAATGGGGTTTTTGTGTGCAAACTCGTGGGTTAGCGATTGACTTGGGCCTTGGTCAAGAGAAGTTTTGTATCTCAGCGTTGAAGCGAACTAGTTGTTGACATGTCTGCTGTTTTCGGCTAATGAGGTCAGATTGTGAAGCATAATCGCTGTATTTCGGAGGCTGTAATCCCACTCGCGCAAGTGTTAAACACGCGCTCATGATAAATTCCATTTTCGAAAATTAGATATCCTCATCTTCTAAATAGTTTTTGAATCCATAGTTGTATTTTATCCTTTTTCAAATAATATCTTAATTTCCGTTTAATTTTGACTTTTTCAATACATAGTGTGATTAAGTTTTTTTTATAAAAAGTTTGATTAAACACAGTTTTTTCTTTGTTTGATATGAGTTTATGAATTGATAAATTCATATATGATTAGTTTAATACAATAGTAAACATTTGCATGCACTTTAAAGTATAACAAATTGGACAATTATGTTACACATTCAACAAATATAACGTATTGATAAATGTAGCACAATATTTGTATCTATGTTACACAACACAATTGTATATTGAGTATGATCATAAAATTATTTAATACAATTATTAGTCGACATATAATATAAAAAAAAATAACTAGTTCAAAATCAACATAATCACATGAAGTATACATGTTATCTGAAATGAGTTCAAATATTTCTCTTCAAATATATTGAATTAAAGTTGTGTGAATTTATTTAATTTATTATGAGTTGTCAACCATGTTAAATTTATATTATGCCAATGAATTACGTAGAGAAGTTCCTATCTGATATTATGTGTATTCAATATTTTAAAATAACCGTTAAGCGAGTCGTGTTCATCCATGCGAGGCGATCTCATCTTTCAACCTGCTCTAGTTGACACTTGACATATATATTTTTTATATTTATACTACTTAAAATAAAAGGCCAGACAGATAGAGAATCGATTATTTACAAATGCCGCCACTTGCAATATGAAAATAGAAATGTACATATTAACCTTTTCTGTCACTAATATTGCATGTGAAGTAGAAACAAAGAATTTACAAGGTACACTATGTTATGTTCAGTATTGATAATACACAAGGTACTATAAAGCTGTTTCTTTCCTAGACTTGGTTGGTTTCTTCTCCTTCCTCCTCTTGTAGTCTCTAAGCACTTTTTCTCTCCTGCTAGGAGTTGCAGACAGTAACCACTTGCTAAACTCAATCTCTCCCATACCCATAAACCGAGCAAGGCGCCCATACTGGATCCTTTTTCGGTCATTCTCATTTTCTTTACCACTTAGACCATCTGGTCTTCTCTGTGCAATGGGAATGATTGGCTGCATCATGATATCACTCTGAGAGACTTCGGCCTCCATCTTTTCTTGAGTCTCGGGTCCAAAGTTGACAACATCTTCATATCTATGAGCATACAAAATACCTGAGATAATCAAACCTTGGTTAATATATCGCATTACCCTACAATTTGTTCTTAATTTGCAATACAATTGACTTACCTAACTCTTCAAGTACTGGTTTACTTGTTGTCGCCCCTTTGGGATCACTAGATTTTCTGGTCTCAGAACCAGATGATTCTCCCGAAGGAATGAAATGGGTGCCGAGTTTGCTCAGGTCATGACTCTTACTAAGATGAGGCTTGTGTTCTTGTCCCTGCTCTTCATGTAACTCGATGATTTCACTAGTAAAAAGTTTATCAGATAGATCACGGAATAGATTGCAGATCCCAAAAAGCTCCCCCTGAAACTCCTTGCAATCCTGGAAAGAGGATAAAATGACTGTTCAATTAGTAGAACTATCTAGAAGGTACCAGAAGCTGAACAGTTTAATTGCCATACCTGGACACCTTCAAAGTATCGTTTTTCCATTTTCCCAGAGACGGCAATATTTGATAGCTGCTGTTTGTACACCTGGCGCGAGTAAATAAGCTCCTCTAGGGAGCCAGCTGCTAGAAGGCGGAAAACAACAACATGCCGCTTTTGTCCAAAGCGAAATGACCTATCCTGGGCCTGTAAATCTTGGGCCGGGTTCCAGTTTGGATCAAATATCACCACGCGGTTTGCACTGACAAGATTCAGTCCAAGCCCACCAGCACGAGTTGATATTAGGAATACCTAAAACCAGAAATCAGAATCAAATTGAAAGTTCATGCAATAACTTTTTCCAGTCTTAGTTTAACATTTACCTGTTTGCTAGGACTTGAGTTGAAGTCATCAACAAGAGACTGGCGTACATTAGATGGAGTGGAGCCATCAAGTCTAGAAAAACAATAGCCTTTGCGTATAAGAAATTTTTCCAGTATGTCCAACATCCTGAGAGAAATAGTTCAATCTTTGACGGTTTTAATAATTTGTGCGGCAGGACAAAAAATCTTCACTGGACAGAACACTGATTACAAAATTTAACAGGGAAAAATAAAGTCACACCATATTACCTGACAGAGTAACTGAACAGAAGTACTTTGTCACGCTGTGATGACCAGGAGAGCATTAACTTCTCTAAAACACGCATTTTGCCACAGTGTTTAGCATCGCTCAGGCCCATGAAACTCTCACTTGGCATGTTCCCTCCCACCAAATCAATATCAGGGCCAAAGACAGCAGCAGCAAACTCTGCATCCTTCTTCTGTTTATCCGGTTCATCTCTAGGATTGGGCTTAATTAGCTCAAGATGATTGCTTATCTGTCAGAGAAACCTAAACTGTGAACAAAAATTGCAGTATAATCACAATATTAATATTGCACGGTGCAAAGTTTAAATCTCATTAACCTGCTGAAGCTTGACCAAGCAAGGTAGGACAATGCAGAAGGGGCACGAATCACAACCTTCAGGGTTATCTCTGTGAAGGTAAGACCAGATGATTCCATCAGGTACAATCCTCTTACAACATTCCACTTGGGAAAGAGGGCTTCCACAACTACATGGAAGGTCCTTATTTATAAGGCATTGCACATCTGGTAGTTGTAACATTCTTGTATAAGCCCGTTTTTGCAATTCACTCATTGCACAAAACACAACATTATCTTCCTTCCCCATCATTAGATGCCCAATAGTCTCCTCCTTTGTTCTTCTCAACATGTACTTACGAAGAACCGACACAAGAAGTTGCTTTCGCTCATCAGCAATTCTCACAAATCTCTCGGGAGCAGTTGATCTCTGGCCATGTTTGAGCGGATCATCATAATATTCTCTAAAATGTTCTCGGGTTCCCAACGATCCGGGTGCAACAAAGTCAAATAGATTAAACAATTCCATGATTTTGTTCTGCATAATGGTTCCTGTGAGGCCAATACGTTTCCGGGTCTTAATCTCCAAACATGCTATATAAAGCTTTGATTTTTCATTTTTAAGCCGGTGTGCCTCATCAACAATCACAATCTCCCATTGCACATCTGACAAGATATTGCCATGAATCCTATATGTGTCAAAACTAGTAATAAGTACTTCCACTCCATGTGCTTTTACCTTTTCAAGGATCAGTTCACGGTTTGCACCATGATAGCAAGATACAGTAAAGCTTGCCCACCTAGAGAATTCATCCTCCCAGTTGTGGATGACAGAAGTAGGGCAAATTATCAAGACCGGGCCTTTCTTTTCTACTTGTTTACCCTTGTCAATAATACAACATTCTGTGTCTTTTCCATACACAGCAGCCAAGAACGCAATTGTTTGAATGGTTTTACCAAGTCCCCTGATCCAATTTTTTGCAAAAGAAAGGTATCTATAAGCCAGTATACTACCTCAATGAAGTGAGGATTGTGACATGTGAACATTCCTACAAATGGGGTATGCATCAATAATTAGTTTTAGGGATGATTGCAAAAAAGGTACCCTGAGGTATTCACTTTTTGCAACTTGTAGCCCTCTTCTTTGATGATTACAAAAAGTGCCCTCAACTTCTCTTTTTGTTGCACTTTGTATAAATTTGTTTCAAAATGATGATTTTACCGTTGTAAATTGAAATTAGAAAAATAATAATTGCACAAAAAGTCCACGTTTTCATATCCCTTAAATTTCTTACTCTTTGTACGGTACAAAGAGGAAGAAAATTAAGGGATACGAATTTGGACTTTTTACTTATTATTTTTAAATTTAAAATGTAAGGGTAAATTTGTCATTTTTATACAAATTGCAACAAAAAGACAAGCTCAGGGTACTTTCTTTGCAATTATCAAAGAAGAGGGCTACAAGTTGCAAAAAGTGAATACCTCAGGGTACCTTTTTTTTTGCAATTATCCCTTAGTTTTAACAAGAAAGTTTCCAAAAATCAAGAACAATGTAATGTGAGGGAGGAGCTAGGTCCAAGAAAAGCTTTTTATATCACAACCATCAATTCTTCTAGAAACTAAGAATTGACTTGTTGAATTGCTTTTTGTCCAAAGTTATAAATTCAGGCTCCAGTATTTATACAATACAAGTTTGTAAGATCTCGCTGCCATTATTACCAGCTATCTATGATAAATGATCATAATTTAAGCCCAACCAAACATCATATGTAAAAGATAAGTTGGGTACGATAAACTAGTGATGCTACACTCCCATAGGGCAAAAACACATACAGAAAGAAAATAATTCTAGATGAAAAGTTGAATGAAATGATAGAAGAAATATACTCACATATCATCACCGAGAATACCTCCATGGTTGTTCTTGTATAAAGTATATAGAAACTTTACTCCCACTCTCTGATGTTCAAGCAATCTACAGTTGATAGATGCGGGAACCTGTAGTATGATAATTGTTCCTTATTAAAAAAAAATACAACTTCATTATCCAAAGCTTTTATACTACACATCATCTTCGCATTAATGATATAAAAGTCTTAGTCTTCTGATAAGCTATAGAAAACAATGGAGGTTTCATTGAGATAATACGTAACTTTATGCTTTAGCATCCTTAGAAGTAAACAAAACTCCAGTCAGTGATACCTTCACCATTGACAACGTGTTTCGATGGTTATCTCATTGCACATGATTTATCCAATGAAAAAAAAAACAAGGGTTATCATTTACATTTGTACTACCAACACATCTTCAATTCTACATCACATTGCTTCTTCAAACAATAAGAGATTGGCCTTGCATGAAATCACATTTGCTAAAGCCTAATTGGCATGAAAAGTGTGAAGGGAAGAAAGTACTGATACTGAATCACAATTTTACATAGAACTCCAAATAAATAAATAAAAACAAATTAATCTTAATAAAAAAAATTCTATTTGCAATTACAGAACAACGAACAAAAGGGTCCTAAGAATTCAAAGCAAGTAGCAAATTTGACAAAGAAAAAATGACCTGAACCGCTGGAACCACATCCGGTGACGACAAGATCAATGGCTCAAAGGGTCCAGTGTGATCAAACTGACCCAATTTGGGTTTTCCCAACGCTTCTCGAAGTTCATCTTCCTCCTCTTCTTCTTCCTCACTGATATGCTCGACATGGGTATGTTTCTTCTGGGTCTGTGGTTGAATTGGTGGAGATATGGGTTCTTGGAGGCGCAGAAGCTGCTGGGACAGAGAGGATTTGGGGGGTTTTCTAGGGATTGCAGGTGGGTCGGATTGTAGCGAGAAAGTGGATGAAGAAGAGGATGATGTGCAAGGCCTCAGCGTCTCCTTGAATGAGTTCAGTGACATGGAGTCCAAGTGAGGGCTTGATGCAAGCTTGCTTCCAACAGTTTCAGATTTCAAATTTTGTGACTACAACTTTAAAGTTTGAGTTTTTATTTTCTTCTTAGAGCAGGAGCAGTCACCTACGTTTTTTGTTAGACGCTTTCAATCGACAATTTTTATAGCTATTTCTTTTAAATGGTAAATGAGTGAATATTAGAGCATACACAGCGCGGACGACCCAACCCCCTCGGCTCGGTCCACCTGACACGTTTTGAAGCCGAGTCCCACGG
>JAYMSV010001381.1:0-12993 GCA_036897745.1 Erodium moschatum | reverse complement strand
CTCCAATCAAAGTGTTCGTCTTTATCCCGCTTCGACTGCGGGGGAGTATTAGTAGTTATACAATCCTAATCATCATGTTAGAGTTAATATTATTAAACGCTTTATCTATTCACTACAATATATACCTATCTCTCTGGTCATCCCTTCATAACCCTTACACGTTAGCTCTTGATATAAACGTAGCACAAGTGCGTGAAAAAAAATGTAGAATAATTTTTTTGTTACCAGTCTGTCAATTGATTTTTTATCAGCACTTAAAATAATATCCACTCCCATACTCCAACAAGGAATCCAACCATTTACCATTCCTGATTGATCAGCAAGGCACAAATATAAGACAGCTGCATGTCTGTACAAGCGACTGCAGGAAGTACAAACTTTCTCCTCAAAAACTAACCGTGAATCGCCTTGATCAATCGGAAACAATGGTACCATCATGATAATTGAGTCAACAGAAACGCGCTCGTGGTAATGTTGGTAAGACAAAAAGTGTGGCCAAGTAATCACGCAGCTAGTAAACATGTTCCGGTAAGTTTCTTTATGCTTCATTATTGATACACAGAAAAAACAAAACTGAAATTCCAAACCCAGTAGTATTAACAGAAGCAAGCAAAGCAATTACCGATGAAGGTGACTATTTAGGCTTGTCAGGGATCTCATTGATAACACGCACAGGAGAAATCGGGATAGAGTCCCACCATTCTTTGAGTCTTCTCTCCCCTTGGCCTCCCCCTTGCCCCTGGTTGCTCTGTTTTTGCTTCCCCACCTTTGATGTCGCCACGAAAACATACACCGTGCTGCCCATCAATATCATCTTGAACGGTATCAATGCCAACAACACCGCCACTAAACCCGTCCCCAACATCACCATATTTGCATGCTGATACCAACATCAACTCTAAATCATTCCCTAAATATATTCTAATAAATACCACAAGTAAAAGAAAAGCCAAGAGAGCAAGAGTACCCTAGGGGCCTTTGAGATGAATATAGACCAAAGTCTCAA
This sequence comes from Erodium moschatum, assembly GCA_036897745.1. NCBI lineage: Eukaryota > Viridiplantae > Streptophyta > Magnoliopsida > Geraniales > Geraniaceae > Erodium > Erodium moschatum. The sequence continues at coordinate 11,987 of JAYMSV010001381.1, read as the reverse complement.
CAAAGTTATATTCGCTGTTTGCACCATCTCGTGAAGGGTTTGCAATCCACGTTGTGCCGACACAATGCTCTCCATTGTAGATTGATCACTACCCGAATAAACCACTATCTCGTTAGATCTCTCGTTAACCTTTTCTTTTCTTGCTTGCAGCATCTTTGCAATTATCCAAAACAAGCAAGCTGCTATAGCCTTACCCGCCCATTCCCTACAATGTCAAACATTTGTTAATTATGACTCATCAATCACTCAAAATCAATTTTTCAATCATTAAAGTCGAAATAGATTGAAGGTGTAGAGTGTAACTTACATGTAGATGACAAACAGAGTCAGGGAAACAATGGTCAACGTTTTAAGTGGTTCTTCCCATGCAAGGACCTCTTCGACCAAAGATAACACACCTTTAAGTGGTTTAAGCAGTTCCTACGGAAAAGAAAAAAAGCTATGTAGTTCTCTATAAATTCCAATACATATATGCGCAATCATAAGTAAAGAGATTCACAAGGTCAGTAAATTACCATAAGAACAACGACACTTTCACTGATCCCTTCCTCTTTCAGTACCTCAGTGGTAGCTTTGGCAATATTCGTTTCCCTTGCCTCCTCTCGAACTTGGTCAATTGCAGTCCCTAAGGAAGTAACCTCTTCATCCCGGGCACTTAAAATTTTGCTTTCCTCGGCAACTTCTTTCACCTCCCTTTTGATATAATTGGTTAGCTTTGAAACATTTATACTCCTAATAATCGAACTAGCACTGCATGGGTGTCCACCATGAACCTTCTTTAGACTTTCAGCAAGTCCTTCGAGTACATAATCTCCCTTCGGTAACTCATCGAACAAAGCAAATATCAAGAACTTTGTGGGGTCGGGCGGAGATATTTTCAGCATTTCTCTTGCTGAATGGAGCCTTATGATCCCTAGTATCGTCCGAGAATGCATTTCCCAAACATGGATTGGAGACTCCACTTTATATTTGGACATGAACTGGTGCATTAACATAATCTCCTTCATCAGTGCAAGCCAATGGTCACGTCTCGTTGAGCTCGTTATCTCCGGAAACTCAAGAACGATGCCCTCCGACCTACGAAATTAAGAAGCAAAGGTGAATAATAAGTAAAAATGAAACAGTAGCTGCATTAGAAATAGTTCCTTACAGTTCAGGGGTTTCATAGACAATAGCCTTATCAAAAAGCGGAGCACCCCACGGGCCTGTAGCGGCTGCTTTTAGATTGTGCCCGATGTCTTTTGAAAGGTCAATTTTAAGGGCGTCTTCGTATTTTATCACTCCCGAGGCCTCAAAGTAGAGTGCATAATTGGTTATCGTAAGCCTACCTAAAAAGATGAGATTTCAAGTAAGATGATTCAAAATATCGGAAGTTGTTCCAATAAAAAAAAGTAACACGAACCAGGCCAACTTGTTCCCCCAATATGGCGAATGATTCTTTGTGTGCTAGAGGTTCCTTCCACGTGTAATATGTATTCATCATCTGCCATTTCCACTCCCTTTGGCCTTGTCTGCTTTTGCAAATATAGCACACATCTACACAATTACAGAGTCCGTGTCATACATTATTGTTTAGTGTATTTTATTCTAGGATAAAAGGAAATAGAGAGACAGATAATATAATGTTAAGATGCATTACTTGTCAATTTCTCTGAGAAATTTATCGTACGCTGGATAGTGGAGGCGATTGCTCGTGGGAGCTGTTAAAGTTTCAAAAGTAAATCTCCCATTAGCGACATCTGCAGCTAATGGAACTAGTGATCCCAACCAAACAAATGCATCGTCTCCAACACTTGCCCCATCATCAACCTACAAGGACACCACATTTCCTCAGTCACGAACAATTCATCCAATTGACTAGGAAAATACATTACCAATCACTTGGTCAATAGAACGATTTCTTACCAGAAGGGGCATGAGGTCTGTATAGAAAAGAGATGTATCGTCTTCTGAAGCTGCTGTTTTCGGTAAAGTCCTCTCTTCTTTCTCCTTTGCAACACCCTCTTCAAATCCCTTATGAACACCAAAAACCATACCAATAATATCATAATGGACCGACAAAAACACTCTTTTTTTTTCACTTAAAACTAGTTCATTTGAAACACAAACACGAATGGCGATATCTATAAACCAAGTAAAACATTTTACCTTACGTGACTCTTGGTTGGTGGCACTTGGATTCTCCCATGCAATCATCATATCAAAAGATAACCTGCTGAATGACCCATTGCATATATTTTCTGATATGTTTTGGCACATTGAACTCAACGCCTTGAAGCTGCTAAATTCTACGAATTTCCTCGAATAATCACCCAACTCCGGCGTCCATACCGCTTCAAATTCTTCCACCAACTTATCAACGGAAGTCTCAACTTTTCTAGAAGATTAAACCTCTATTATTTCACGAGCTTATTGAGCATTTGCACCAAAAATGCAAATCTAATTACATGTTTTTTGGAAAATTAGTTATTGAACCTGTTCTACAGGCAAACTTCATTGTTTTTAGTTTCCTAACCTTGAAACCCTACTTCTTCTTCTCTAATTGCTCCATAAACCATCGCATATATTGATTCGAGCTATCTAAATCAAATCAATTCTTCTCTAAATCAACTTCTACAGCATTGAAATCAAATTTAATTATTTAAATGCTTCCAAACAGATCATTATCTTAATTTCTACTACGTCCAAATTCAAAATTCCATCTACTCATTTTGTCATGCATGTACAATATCTGGGAATAAATTCAGAAAATGTTGTACGAATGCTACAGAAAATAGATACATAGAAATGAAAAAAAAAACATTACTTTGCACATCTCTTGACGACGTCGTTCGCAGTGGCGGATAGGTGCTTCCTCTCCATGATCTTCTTCGTGCTCCTCTGATCCTCTCCCAATGTACAGATACAGAGACGAGAGATGGTCGAGAAACTGATTTATTTGTCAGAGGCCAACACGTGGCTCTTTCATTCCTGCCACGTCAGGATCGCCATGCACCAGGCGGTTCACTGGCCCAATAGCTTAGGCCCATCACGGCCCAAACCAAAATATTCGATGGTGGCTTTAGATGCGTGAAGCGTCCCATGACAGGTCCTTTGCTCCAAGCTATTGTCCGTCTGTCTCCCAGGCGAAGCTCGCAGAAATGACGATGCATTCAGATTACCCTTCTCTGGTTCGGCTCAACATAGGTTTGCTCTCCACCTTCTCTTTCCTCTATGTATGTGTATGCGTATGTGTATGTATTTTGTGTGTAATGCGATTGAGATTTCTAGTTTTGGTTTGGGAGATCGCAATGAATTGATCAGGTGTTGGGTAATTGAAACCCTAATCTTCACTGGTTGCTGATAATTTATGATTTTCCGATGAAAATGTGGTTGTTGGACCTGATTTTGAGGAATAATTGGTAACCTGATGGCTTTCCTCTGCTTTAATTTGCTACTGAGAAGAAATCCGAGGAGAATCGATTTGAGACCTGAGATTTTTTTTTATCTACAATGTGAAATTCACTTAGATTAATTTGCTCTATTTTAATTACTCTTCAGTTCTTCTGTTACAATGAGATCTTTGTTGGTAGCTACTGAAATTGTTATGAACTATGCACAGGGGGAGAGAAATTTTGCACCACTGTTGATACATTAACTCAGCGTGAGCCTGATTCAATGCTGGCTGCTATGTTCAGTGGACGCCATAAAGTGTGCAATGAAACAGAGAAGGTATGTACTTCACTTTTCGGTCAAGGGCTCACTCTCTACTGTGTATCTAGATTTACACTCTCTATGATGCACCAAATCGGACACACAAGACACACTACACAGGACGCAAAATCTGACATAAACTTGTGGGTTCTCACTGAACAAAATAGGCGCCGTTAATGAAGATCTTTCATTAAGAGATGGGTTTTATTTATATATGAGTTTGTTTGAGATATGAAGTCTTTTATATATTAGAAACAAATGTAGTTCTTTAATTATATTGAATTCTTGCAGGGATATGTCTTTGTGGATAGGGATGGGAAACATTTTCGGCATGTTCTAAATTGGCTGAGAGATGGTATTGTTCCCTCTCTAACAGACGGAAAATACTTGGAGCTTCTACGGGAAGCAGAATATTATCAGCTACTTGTACGTTATATTTATCTTTTATATGGTTATATTTATACTTGATCTGCCAAGGAATGCAACTTGATATCAAATTATCTTGTTGAGACTTCTGCTTCATTGGTTCATGATGATATGTTTGTTTTCATTTTCTCTTCTCCACCCCTATGTTATTTTTCTGTCTTTTCTCAAAATTTGCAAGCGGTTGTTGTTCTCTTGCTCTTCATTTTGGTCTGAAGATGTTCAATTACATATATGATGTTATCAGTCCTTGTACTTTTGCTATAGAAAATATGAGTTTTTCAATTTAAATTTCAAACAACTGATTAAAACCTTTAACAAGTTGGATTGGACATATAAAACTCGCATATCGCACCAATTTTATTGCTGCAGAAGAAGGTTTGTTCTTATCCAAAACGATAATAAAAACCCTAACTTCAAAGAGAAACAGAACAAATCTCAATAACTCAAAACGGATAATAATATTGATGATAATGATCGTCAACTCTAGACAAGGACTTAAATAGACCTAGACAAGGACTTAAATAGACCTATCTTTCCCAATCTAACTAGAACTATGAAACCTAAATAAGCAATCCTAATATGATAGGGAAAAAAAACTAATCTTAATATGATTAAGAAAACTGAAATTAATCCAATTCTAATATGTGTAAGAGTCCTAATTGGCTTCGGCCTACATCAACTCTCCGCCGCTTGATAAAAAAACTCGTTTCGAGTTTGTTTGGTCAAAAGAGAACTCGTATTGCAAGTGTTGCCACTGATTTTTTGAACAATGCGGTAATAATTATACAAGTGCGCCATCACTAAGTCTCTTTCTTCAAAGAGTTTCTTATGTATGTGTTTGTCTGCGAATGCCTTGTGGCAGGATTTGTATCTTCAAAGTTCTTAGCCTCATTCTGGATTCGTTGACTAAGCTCATCCCTTTTACCTTCTAGAGTGAAAACACTTCTTCCAGTTCAAAGGACCATTCTTTATGTATAGAGGCATGAATATCTCAATCAACTGATCATCTTCTTTGATATTAGGAACTTTTGTTCTTCTGGTCACTTTCATTGCCTTCTTCTTCCCAATTGTGCCAAAGAGAAAACAAAAGGATTTTGAATGTGCATCTACTGGTTGACTCATCTGTTTTACTTCGATTATAATTTCAGTAGCCAACCTACAAGTCATCCACATGAGCTTTGATATCAACCAAGTCGTTCGAAACGTAGTTGGACTCTATACTTTCCACAATCTAGTTTAGAAGTAGCTTCATCATATTGAACATAAGTATCTACCATATCATGCTTCACTTCATTCTTAGATCCTTTGTCACTAACTTCAACACTTGTTTTAATGGCTACTGCTTTGATGACTCGGGCAACTTCATTCTTGGAACCTTGACATTGTCCATTCTCTCCTTTGGTCGTCCACTCAATAAATATCCGCAAGAGATTACGAATCATTTCATTAATTTGTTCACCCTATGCAATCTGTTGTTCGTCGTCGATGGCTTGAGTTCCCCTGGATCCATCGTTGGTCATCACATCTGGGTTCTAATACCACTGGACCCACATGTCATTGGATCGAAATCAGGATTTGAATCCAAAATGATAAGAAAACCCTACCTTTAGGGAGAAAGATCCCTGATTGGTAGTAATCTCAAACTCTAAACAAGGACTTAAGGCCTATCTTTTCCAAACTAACAAGAACTAGGGAGCCTAAATAATCCAATCATAACAAACCAAATCCTAATATGATTAAGAAAACCTAACCCAATCCAATTCTAATATAATTAAGAGTCATAATTGGTACCGTCATACATCATTGATTGTGAGGGTTACATGAATCCTTTCAATTAGGAAGTCTGGGTCATGAGTTCTTTAAGTTACTTGCTTCATGGTGATAACCATATCTCTTGCCAAGCTGTTCTTTACAAGTTTGATTTGACAATTCTTCTCAAGTTTAATATGAAAATTACTGGTTATATATTTTTGCTGAATAGGCTGCTATCTCTACTTTACTAGAACAATGTAATTCATTTGATGTTTTAATCAGGGACTCATTGACGAGATCAAAAGTGTTGTAAATAGGAAGAAACCAGATGATGATTCAGAAACGGAATTGACACGCAAAGATATCATCAAATGCACACAGTCTGAAAAAGTCAGATTCCGAGGAGTTAATCTTTCTGGCCTTGATCTTTCCAAACTGGTAATTCTTCTGGGTCACAAGTGCTTGGATTAATTTTGTTGTATACGCTTAAGATTTTATGCCTACTTGGTTTTGTGTTTATATTGTAGGTTACTTCTCTACTGTAAGCAACAAATGAATGAAAATACATTCAAAATTTACATGAAGTGTTTTCATTTTTCAGTTATATTGCAAATTGGTCAATATGCAGTTTATTCTTCATTTCTGTTGGCATTTGAGAAAGATAAAGGGACCGTTCGTATGGCTTTCTTGACACCAAATCTAGGGAAAATAGGACATATTTAATATTAAAGTTTGTAATAAATCCTTTCATCATCAAAATTTGATTGGGTAAGATATGGAATGAAGGACAATCTCTTTCCTTGATTGAGTTCAGTGAACCAAATGTTGGGAGTCGATGAATATAGTTTTTTTTTAAACTAGTTTGATGGTAAATCAAACGAACTTGTCAAAGTGTTTCTATTACCAATAGGCAGTTCACCGACGCCATTTCACTGCATTTATATTCTGCAATAGCTGCTCATATGGCTTCTTACAAAAGTATGCACATTCTAGTGTATGCATTATCATATGCTCCATTATGGTTATATTGCATGTACTTAATCTGGGACTTGCTGCTGGTGCTTTAAGACCTTTACATCCACTTATATGCTAAGTCTTCTTAGATGGGGAATGTTGAAGATCAATTTGGCCTAGAATAGTTTTGTTAATATTTAAATCTGCAGGATCTGTCAGATGTTGACTTTAGCTATGCGTGTCTCAAAAGTGTTTTCTTCTCCCGAGCAAATCTTCAGTGTGCAAAATTTCGGGTGAGTTCCGTTTTAGTGATATGTAGTGTCCTAATACAAGATTAACACCTGCATTTTTACATTATACCGATGTTCATTATGCTTACCATAATCTATTCTTGTGAATCCCGTCTATTTTAATTCAGGATGCAGATGCTGCGGGTGCTATCTTTCACAATGCAACTTTGCGTGAGTAAGGCTCCTAACTTAGTACTTTATTTTTCCTTGATAATGCATTCAAGAATTTCTTCAGTAAATTTATATTGCCTAGGAAAGATGTGAATTCACTGGGGCCAATCTATGTGGAGCTGTGTTAGCTGGTGCTAATCTTCAGAGTGCAAACCTACAAGGTAAACTCTTGCCAATTTTAGTAACTACTTGCTAATTTTATCGATCATTCCTTGCCTTGTAGTACTAGTATGTACTTCCAGTTCTATTTGTTGCTTATATTGATATAACTGTCTCATATATTTTTACCACCTCTCCTTGCTTCCTGAGCCAATCTATGCAGCATATATTAAGGTAGAAGCCTATGCCTGGCTATTCTTTCTTCAAACTAGACCATTGAAATTAAACTTGTGTTGGGCTTGTGGAGTCTGATTAAGGGACCTGTCTGTTTGGTCCATGAGCACTTGAAGGAAGTGCTAACTTTCCTAGTGTCTATGAATAGTTCGGAAAACTTTCATATGTCTAAAGAAACTAGTTAAGTCCTTAACTGTCTGGTTTCCTCAGTAAATACTATGTAATACCAAGTACATTTGTTGGCAATAAGAAAATAGTAGTGCGGCTAAGGACATGGACAACTTGCCAAACCACATAAATCTTATGTTCTTGTATGATTGTTTAGTTCTCTTGTTTACTTTTGCTTGATTTCTGTTCCATGGTTTATATACCCCAACATCTAATTGTATCACTTCCAAAATTAGCATAATTGTTCAAAATAGCTCATGTGCCTATTATTGACTAAATTAATGTTCAGTAGGGCTGAGCTTACGACCTATAAAATGAGCATTTACCAAAGTTGAGTTAGTCCTCTAATAAGTGTCATATTCTTTCTGTGGTTTTCTAGAACCTGACTAGTAAAATTTGGAGAGAAGTAAGAAAAACTCATTAAGAAATTCTGTAGTCGGCAGATCATTGAAATGAAATAATCATGAACATTATTCTGTATTCTATTTGTTGATAATTCCGCATCTGACTTCACTGTCTAAGCTCTATTGATATGCATTGAATAACTAATCTCACACAGAGAGAACTGAGTGGATAGATATAATAATCCATTTCCATAGCATTACACCTAACTCGAGCCTGCTTGATCTTTCTTTGAATGTGTTACTTAAGCTACTACAAAACTGTTGAGCGCACAGCTCTTGTTACTAGCTATGCCATTCTTCTCGCAAATAGTCCTGAAAATCACTCTTTGCTGTCACTTTGCAGATGCTTGTTTAAGAGAGTCTAGTTTCTGCGGAGCTGATCTGCGTTCAGCACACTTACAGGTAGATTATATGATTTTTAGTTCCAAGAGTTCTTCCAAATTGGTTCTCTCTGTTTTTTTATGAAAGATCTGCTATATTTCTGATGTTAGATTTACTCCATCCATATATCGTGCTGTTCTTTACAAAATCCGCTAATATCATAAGGAAAATCCATATATCTAATGGATCGGGCTCTTCCCTCAGATTTCATATACTTTGGCAGCAGAAGATTTCCAGATGGCTTGCCTAATTATAAGTGCTCATATAATTTAGCATAATGCTAAAGGAAGAACCCTATTCATGGTTCACTTGTACTTTTCCCTTCTTTTACCTTTCCGTTTTTATTGTTTTGGAATCCATGAATAGGGATAGGGAATCCATCCAGTAAATTGGTTCAATGATTTTTTAATCGAATTTGTTTGAATTCGGTTATAAAAATAATGTCGTTTGTCATTTGTATAGATGCTAGAAAGAATTATCTGGGGAGCATTATTTTCTACCTGAAACAGGAATTACCCGACTCTATTTGGTTTTGTTTTCTGGTTAGCTAATCTCTCTTCTTTTTATCCAGACTGCTGATCTTACAAATGCCAATTTAGAGGGAGCTAATCTGGAAGGAGCTAATCTAAAGGTGAATGATTTTTCATCCTTGTATTGTATGAGATAGGGTTCCAATGATTTAAGAATCGATGATGTAAAGCTGATCTTAAGGGGCTCTTATGCTTTTGTTGTCCACGAACTTGATGACATTACTTGGTGAGAGGTTGGGGATACTAACCTTTGCCAAATACCACACCAGTTCTAACTTCCTAGCATAACTACTGTTTGATAGAATATCTGTTGAAGTGCCTTATAACTGAGTTCATCATTCTGCATGGTGACATTTCTTCATCGCACCATGGGAACTAATCATCACCCAACTCGTTTTTTTGTCCATTGTAAAGTGATCTTTTTTGCATGGGATGAAACTTGGGGACCTTAGCTTGTTATAAAACTATTAACTGGCTTTCACTTCTTTATTTTGGGTGGGTGGTTGGATACGTGCATTAATATTTTCTTTACCAAATGTCTGCAATTTTTCAGACATCTTTTGGGAAATTCCTGTTAAGGATTCTTCAAAATGTTTTTTCTGTATGCTTACCTAGAGTTTGATTCATTTGTTGCAACCGTGGAGACATTTTGAGTGATTACATTGAATCCAAATCAGTGAAAAACCTTCCTTTCTGGCCACTTTCCTCCATCTCTAACTTGAAACTACTTGTGGTTCAGGGTGCGAAGCTAACTAACGCCAATTTGAAGGGTGCAAATCTACAGCGTGCGTATTTACGGCATGTCAATCTTCGAGATACAGTAAGTAAAACAGACTATGCTTTGAGGTTATATGAATTTGTTTTGGCGTTCACTAGGTGTTAACTCCATCCTTTTTGGCACTCCAATCATATTAGTAGACTTGCTATCTTCGCATTTTCCAACTATTTGCTACAATGGAAGTACAAGTCCCCCATTAGCATGGAGATTGTGTCTTGCTATTTTGAATCTGTTGGCCTGTCTTCTTTCATTGGTTGGGGTGTATCACAGTACGTTAATGACTGAACCCTAGCCATAACATCTGTGTAATACTTTGACGAGTTTCAAGCCACTCTTAAAGTTGCAAGTCACTCTTAAAGTTGTTACCTGTTATTTTGAAGAAATATAGTCCATTTAAAGATACATGCTCAATCAAACCATTATTAGTTCCATTTTTGCATCATTGTATAGGCATTAATGTTCTGCCTGGCTTAGCATCCATAATGGATCATTGGAGGGAAGGATTTGATAGATCCCATTGTTCATATTCCATCTCATTCTATGTATTTTGTAAGACCTAAAAGAATCAAGGAAAACAATCATCTTTTTGCTAATGAGGTCTAACAGGGAGGGAAATCCTAGATAGGTGAAATTCATAATTTTAGACCTTTGTTTTTGAAAGAAACTGCAATGTTTTCTTTGGAAAGGAATCTAGGTCATAAGTTGAAAGTCATAGAACATGGTACAGAGTGGATTCATCTCTGAACTTCAAATTCAATTTGCATCATTTGGGTGACCTTTTTTTGCAGTTTTAGTTACTTATCTTATGCAATGACAACTGTGGAACTTGCAGCATTGCTGTATTAAACTTTGTTAATTGTTTTATTCAGCATTTGGAAGGCGCAAAGCTTGATGGAGCCAATATGCGCGAAGCTATCAGGTAACCGTGGAGCGGGATATATGTAAGAACCATGTATAGCTAATGGTACAACTCGTATTTATATTGTATGACGTACTTGGTCTGCATACCCCTTTTGAGTTCCACCCTGAGATTGAGTAAATTTGTGGACTGTGAATTACTGTGACGAAGTTGAAAGGACTATTAATAGTGGGATCTCTTCTTTATCTAGTTCTTCCTCCATGAAAGCGTAAGTTCCTGGACATAATGAAGTGTCATGTGCATATGTTTTAGTTCTTACTTGTATGTTGATTTCGGACCTCAAAGAGGGACACGAAGACACTCCTTGCAACTGTTAGGCTCAAGTGTCCTTGACAATCTGAACATGTGATAAACGACCATCACAATATACTCATCATGCGCAGCAGATGTCCTCCTGTGGGAGACGGCATCAACTATTGTTGGACACTAGGCGATTCTGATCGTTGCTGGGTTGACACAAGTGGTGATCGAGTGACAAAACGTTGTCGAACGATTTCGTGCCCGTGCCAGTTTAAAAGTGACACGTAAGTGAATTCCGAAAAGATAAAAATTGTCGTTGGCCGCACTAATGTTTTTGAAGATTCTTAAATATTAAGTTCAAATCCAAAATGTGGTTAGTTTCGGATTTATTGTTTGAACCTTTTTTTTAGTATAAATCCATGAGTTCTTTGATTATAGTTCGTGACAAGATTAATAGACGAAGACAAAAAGGGCGAGGCATAGTCCTGTATAAAATTCCGAAGTGCTAACCTTGTGCCTATGATGCTCGGTTATCACATTTGACTATTGAGAGGGCGGATGCTCTTCGCAATGGTTGCGCGCTGGTATCTCAGTTTGCAGATTTCTTGCCTCGATTCGAGAAGACCTGTTTTGTTTAATGAACACGTTGGTACCTCGGTAGAGGCCTTTAGGAGAGGTGAGCATGATGTCAGACATCCAAGAATGTCCCCAGGAAAAGGTGGAAACTTGGGATTGATGTCTTTCAGATCCCGTTGGGACGGAACGTGCTCCTCCACAACGTCCCGCTCTTCTGCTGGTACTCATTGGATCTGATGAGCCTGTGTGACAGACCTCGCCTGTTTGTTGGGGCCAACGAGGGCTCCTATTCGTGACCCACTGCAACATAATGTCGTCGATCGTCCACCGACTGCTTCCTCCATTGAGGCCCCCCGTCGATGATCCACACCC